>PVJH01018198.1:0-45813 GCA_004026705.1 Nesogale talazaci | reverse complement strand
GCATGAATTTTTGTTGACATTTTCATCTGTTTGGGAAGTTGACAGACTTCCAGAAAAAGGTTTGTCATTATCAATTGACATTTCACCTTTTTTGAAATGAGACAACCACTCATACACTTGAGCTTTTACCCATAGTACTGTCCTTGTAAGCTGTGTTTAACATCACTATAGTTTCTGTAACATTTTTCCCCAAGCAGGACACACAATTTCACAACTATATGCTATACTCTTAAATTGGCTATCACAAAAAACAAGGTTTGAGCAAAACTGCTTTTACCAAAAAAAAAAAAAAAAGTTCACTTGTGGCCAAAGAGCACCTTCCCAGGTAATGCCACTGGGTGCACTAACTTAGAGTGAGTTGCTCAATGCTCATCTGTGGAGGAGCTGTGGGGAGGGAGAAAAGAGAGAATGTGTACTACTAAAGCTTTGTTCAGAGGAGTTTTTTTCCGTTTGGGGGTGGGTTGGGGTGGTACTACCCTCATATATTTGCGGTGAAGTGAAATTACTTGGCATGGGCTCTCCTTTTATTGGTCTTGTAACCCCACCCAGTACTAGGTGGGAGCCTGAAAATAGGGATTTGAGGACTCCAATTTGAGGATTGGTCGGTTTTGCCTTGCTAGTGTATACAGAATGAACCATTTCAGAAAGAGGAACGTATAATCCAGCAAACATTATGTGAGAAGTGCTGTCTCCATAAACCTTTACCAAATTCACAGTAAAATGCTTTAAAAAAAGAAATAGAAAAAATATATGTCCATTAAAAAAAGAACAAAGAAGAACCAAGAACATTGTGCATCTGCAATATTGTGGGGAAAGGTACCAGGGATACATACACAATGGGTCTTGGAGCAGCACCCAAATTGGTACTCAGAAAAGCAGGCCTCTGAGCCTACACATGATTAAAGCTCAATGACTTGCAGAGTAGAATGCCTTCCAGGCATTTGTCAGTGCTAAAGGAATTTTGTGCCACTTGCCCAAGGAAGGCAGAGGTCAAGCCGAGGACCTAAGAATCATAGACATGTAAGCTGACATGCCTGAGAAGCAGTACTATAACCAAAGAATTGTGTCCTCAATATTTTTTCCTCATTCTGATTTATAACTCATAGCTCCATGTTGCTGACTATGATCTCTGAGTTCTGTGTTCTGCACTGTAAAGGATGATTGAATCCAGCACAAGAGGAGAATGCTAGAGGAGGGACTGTTGGGGTCAGATTAAAGGAAGGCAGGTATTTTTGATCTGTGACTCATAGAAGCCATCATGGGTCTGGTAAGGAGTTGGACTCTCTCCTCCCTGTGGAACCAAAGGAGGCATTTCCTCAATAGTCCACAAAGACAAATGTTGCCCATCATATTTTAGTGAGTTGTGACTGGGGTCTTAAAAATCCATGAACAGACATTGATGACATCATGATTGGTATCTCCCAATCAGAGGAAGAAGAGTGAAGGGGGTGAGGAGGGGTGAAGCTCAAGGCAATACAGAGGAATGAGGATTCGTCGACACCTCGTTCTTCCTGCCTCTGAGACCAAAAGAGCCAGATGCCATTGCTGACCACTCTGATTGGGATCTCAATGGAGGTTCTTGGACACAACTTGGGAAAAAATGTAGAACAAAATTAAAAATCAAAGAAAGGGCCAGAGTGCCTCGTCTGCTAGAGACAGCCCTCAGATATCTTTCAAACCAGAGTTGAACCCAATGCAGAGATAACCATTCAGTCAAAAAGGGACAGGTCCTTACAGTGAACAGTTAGGGAAGTGCGCCCCAGAACAATCAACCAGGTGAGTACAAAAGGTCAACATTTGCCCAAATATAAAGAAGGCGGAGTGCACAAAAGAAGGGCAAGTGAGAGCAAGGAGGCCAGGGAGTAAGAGGGAAGACTGCTGTTACAATGAGGGGATTGCAATTAAGGTCACAAAATAAAATGGGTGTCAGTTTTGCAATAGAAAATAATTTACCCTGTAAACTGTCACCCAAACCACAATGAAATGTTGAACAACAACAAGAACAAGTCTTCCTAAACTAACACCAAATCCAGATGACTGGGTTGAGGATTTCCTTGAAGGACTCTGTCTCTTTCTCTCTCTCCATGTATATATATGAAGATATATATGTACATATATACATGTATACACATATACATATACACACATATACAAAAGAGTTACTTGCTTTTGCAAATGTCTGACTTCTTTTGTAATTACCAGTGTTAATGGCAATTCATCCTGAGATCATTTGATCTTAGCTGTGACTACAAGCCAAAATATAATCTGTCCCCAAAGCAGAATATAGTCCTCGTTGCTCCAGAAATACACCCAGGGGCTAAATCAACCTCTCCTTACTGGAAACAGACCTTGAAACAAACTCCCCAAACAACAGGCTCCTCATCAAAAGAGGACCAAGAATGAAGCCTGGTCTGCAACCCAAGTTGTGGAAAAAGCTAAGAGAAGATGAATGAGCCCCCATGTGAAACTGAAGGTGACTTTTGAAAGAATGATCAGGAATGGAATCTGATTAAGAGTTTTATGGAACAATTTTCTCTGAAGACTTCATTCTAGGCAAAAACTATAATGTGCTGCATTTAATTACAAGATTGTTACCAGGAAGGTCTGGAAAAACCATATTACTAAACATCTTACAGTACAATCAAAAACAGTAACAACAATAGGTCAATCAGATGCCCTTCACAAAAGAATTAAAGAGTTCTTTATTTACTAGATGTTGAATTATTTCTCTCTCAGTTTAAATGTCAAACAGAATCTATGATGTATGCTCCCCATGTATGACAACCGTGCTTTTTCATGGTTTTTCAGTTGCTTTCTGCTTCAGGTTCATCAATGCTTTAAATTTTTTATTAACTATGATATCAGTGCTCACATATATTCTCACATTTTTGTATAATTGTGACCATCAGAGTTACTCTTTTAAAAGAAAAAAAAAGCTTCCTGGGATTCTAATCATGATTGCGTTGTCCTATTGGACACTTTAGAAAGGATGGACAATGACTCTTCTGATCCCAAGCATTGTTTACATCTCCACTTATTAAAGACCTCATTTAAATTTTTCAGAAATATTTTGTAATTTTCAGCATATAAAACTTGCATATATTGAACTTGGTTTTCCCAATGTTACCCTAATTGGTTCTGTGCTAATATCAACAATTGCGGCTTTCAGACAAAAGAAAAAGAAATAAAAATTACTAGAGACCAAATACCTTCTATGCTGACTAGAGAGTCAACCCATCAGGAATAATGAGCAATTATAAACATTTAACACCTAACAACACATCACACCTAACAACAAAACACCCAACAACAAACCCTCAAGAGTCAAGTCCTGAGCAATTAGACTAGTAAAGAAACAATGACCGGTGTTATGGACTGAATTGTTTGTTCCCAAACTATGTGTTGTAAATCCTAACCTCTAAACCTGAGGTTTTTCTCTCACTGGGAAATAGGTTGTCTTTGTGATATCAATGAGGTGATATTAGTAAAGAGTGTATGTGTTGATTTCTTTAGCGATATAAAATTGAGTAAGGTGCAAGCTAAGAAAGCAAGGAAAAGGTGAAGGAAAAATATGGCAAGTTCTGTGAAGATTGTCCAGGTACAGAGTACAGAAAGGACCTGTCTCCTGATCAGGGCATAAAGAAAGCCTTTCCCTAGAGCCAGGAACCCGAACTCACACTTCTAACTTCCTACATCGTGAATGAAACAAGTTTCCAGGAATCAACAGACTGAATGGCAATGGAAAAGTTTCAATAAACAGATACAACACTTGAAGAAATTTGGAAGACAGATACCTGGTTGACCACATCGGTGCCAATCCAAAGAGAGCCGACCCAACAGAATGCAGAAATCATGCGACCATATCACAAATATCACACACAAGTAAAATAATCCCCCTAATTGCATTCATTCAGAACCTATACATAGACCAGCGGGCAGTCATTCAAATAAAATAAGTGTATACTTTGAGGGTTCAAATCAGAAAATAAGTATGTTGGTGTTATTGCCTTTCACCATATTTAACCACTCTGTATGCTGAACATGTTATCCAATAAACTGGATTGTATGAAAAACAATAACGAACCAGCACCATAAGGAAGACTCATGAACAGCCTGTGATACGCAGGTAACAAAACCTTTCTGGGTTTCCATTGTATTTGGGTCCACAGGCATTACTCATGGAAACAGTAGTCCCTGAATCATGGGATTTTATTGGGCAAATCTGCTGCAAATGACCTCTTTAGAGCGTTAAAGAGCAACCTGGTCACTTTGAGGATATCTTGTAATATGTATAACTGGAAATAATGGCTTTGGGATTGAAACAAAGTGTGACTGACCCAAGCCATGATATTTCCCATTGACTCACACTCACGTGAAAGCTGGACAGAGAATAAGAAAGAGTAGAGAACAATCCATTCGTTTGAACTACGGCACTGGCAAAGAATATTAAAAGTGCCATAGACTGCTGGAAGGAAGGGCAAATCTGTTTCAGAAGCTTAGCCACTGGTCCCCTCCTTTGGGACATTCATGTTATTTATAAAACTTCACTCTACTAAACAAGTCTAGATGAGTATCTCTGTACACAAAGTCTTTTCTGTAGTTAGGGTTATTTCCCAGAAAGGCAGATACAAGTCAAAGTCAGGACATGGACTTGGCTCTCGTTCTTATCACCCAGTGTTTCAACCTGGCCCACTTTCAGTCTGTGACCAGCTGCTTCCTGATCCAGCGTTACATGTTCTGCTCTCCTAGGTGCCGAGCCAGTCCCCTACGACTCTGTTTCCACAAACTCCTTGTGATTCTGACACAGGTCAACTCTTTTAAAAAGCTGTGCTATCAAAGCATCCTCCTCTTTTGAGCAAATATTCTAAGATTTTATGTTAACTCTCCACCATCCCATTTAGGAACAGGCCCGTGTGCTGTTGTTAGTGGCTGTGAGTCATTTCTGATTCACACTAGATTTCACCTGTACAGAGTAGAACTGCTCCGTGAGGATTTCAAGAGTTTCACCAGCAGCTCACCAGACGCGTCTTCCAAATCATCTCTGGGTGGGTTCTAAGTGCCAACTTACTGCCTAGTCGTTGAGCATTTAACCATTTGAGCCACCCAGTACCACCGCCTAGATAGAATTTCAAATACTAATTCATTCAATAACGTAAAAAACATATGAGTTTTAAGTTTTAGGCAAGAAGCTCTACTGGTGTACAGTCAAGTGCTTAGCTACTCAATAAAAGGTTTGTGGTTCCAACCTAGTCAGCATCTCCATGAGAGAGAGATTACAGTAGGAAACCCTATGGGATGGTTCTATTCTATCACATGGGATCATGATCCATAAAAGTAGTCAATGGCACTCCACAACTGCTGCTGCTAAGCATAGAACGCCATACAAGACGCAGTCTCAACTTTCATGGAATTTACATGTGGGTATACTATGACAGATAATATACAAGGAGGCAAGATGTTTCAGAGAAAGTGATTTGCTCAAAGAATGCAGCAAAACAAAATGATGCTCTAGAGATTCTGGTGGAGAGCATGGAATGGGCACCTTTGTACAGATAGTCAGAGAAGGTGGTGGTGGGTAGGGAAAGGTGAAATCATGGGGAGATTTTCTGGGAAGTGCTTTGGGAGAAAAAAAAAGATCAAACTGGACATGTTTGAGTGACAGAAATAGGAGCAAGGGCAAAGGATAGGTGATGCAGTGTTTATAAGTTTCTCAGTCTGTGAGTCCACAAGTTCTTTAGGGATCAAATGACCCTTTCACAGAGGTCACCTAAGACTAGCGGAAAACATTTTTTTGTTAGTCTTAGAAACTGAGACACCCCTCCTCTATTCCATCTCCAAGGGCAGTCACCTACATGCCGATGTGTTCACATACAAGTACTGGACATGATGGCATCATTGCACCAATGCCGTAACACACACCCTGTATAAATACAGATGTATGTGACAGGGTTGGTGCCATAATGTACGTATGTGGACCAGTCACACATACTATATAGAAAGCAGCTGCTGTATTGAAAGCAGCTATTCTGTTAAAAACAGTCACTCTATTTAAATAAAAAACAGCTACTTTGTTGAAAGCAACAGTATTGAAGCTAACATGACACCTCATGAGTTATAATTACTGGGTAAATGTAAAATCATGTACTGTAAAATCATCACTACTGCAAAACAAAACAAAAACCCTGTACCATGGGAATGTAATCTGGATGCTGATAGGTCTTTTTATACTTAGCTGTGGTTATGTTCAATTTGTAACAATGAAAATACATCCTGTATATCAGTTATTTACATTATGGTTTATAACAGTAATAAAATTACAGTTATGAAGAAGCAACAAAAATAATTTTATGGATTGGGGGGTGCCACCACAACAGGAACTGTATTAAAAAGTCATGTTATTAGGAAGGTTGAGAACCACTGATCATAGGCTTTGTAAGGCATTTGTGTTTTGACTTTGGTCACACAAACTAACTTGCTGAAAATGAAGAGAAATGTAATTGGGTGTTGATGTTGAATCTAAATAAAAGGAAATCCTTGACAACTTCAACTTTTTCTCCATTAGTATGATGTTTCTTATTGGCCTAGTTATGAGAATTTTCATTTTCTTTATGCTGAGTTATAATCCATATAGAAGACTGTGATCTTTGTCTGTCGGTAAAATCCAAATTCTCTTCATGCCTTGGCATTTTCTATTGCTTCCTGTGCATGGGAAATCTGGCCAATGAATAAGTAAGACCAAAGCAGAATGATGTTTTTTGAATTATGGTGCTGGCAAAAAATGTTGGACCACCAGATGAATGAAGAAATCATGGGCGATGCACAGTTAGATGCTACTTAGAAACAAGATAGTGGGGCTTGACCTCACATACTTTGGGTAGGTTAATAGGAAGAAACAGTCCCTGGAGAAGGGACTCAGGCTGGGTAAAGTAGGTCAGTGAAAAAGAGGAAGGCACTCAACAAGATGGATTGACACAGTGGATGCCACCCTGGGCAAGATTGTGAAAGGGGTGAAAGCCCAGGACAATGTCTCGTTCTATGGTACGTGGGGTCATGTTATCAGAAGAGACCCAGCTCAATGGCATCGAGCAGCAAGAGTTGCTGAGGACAAAGGGTCAGGGTAACACAGCACGTAAGCTGGATCCAGTTTGATAAAGCCAAATGATTTTCCACGAACTGAATGCCATAAGGAACATTTTATGACTAGATGCCAAGATCCACTGGAGTGAAGGAGGCATTTGACAGCACAGTCCTTTCCTATTTCTCTGCCTCCTCTTTTGGGGTTGCATGACAAACTACCAATTGCTGTACCTCTGAGGCAAAACTGGACTTATCCATTTAGAAAATAGGGATATTGTTATCAAATTTAGAGATGATTTCAGGAATGAATCAGTTCAGAATAAAAGGGTTCTTGCTCTGAGCATTTTGAATATGACTATTGCATTCAGGTAAACATTTCCATGCATTTCTCCAGTGAGCACTTGTCAGTTAGTCTGTCAGACTGGCATGGCTTGTGTGTTGCTAGAAGTTATGTCACCAGCTGTGTTAGTCCAAGTTGACTAGAGAAACAAATTCATAGACCCTCATATGGGTATAGGACAAAACTTCATATACAAGAGCAATTGAATATTGAAAAAACATCCTAGCCCAGTCCGGATCAAGTCCATAAGTCCAATATTAGCCTCATGTCCAACACCAATCTATAAGTTCCTTTTCAGATTCATGAAGCACATGCAATGATCCTGAATGCAGGAAGATCACAGGCCAGTGGGTGGAAATTATTGTGGATCCAGTGACAGTGGCATAGTCCTCCACATGACTCCTCTAGCTCCAGGGCTCTAGCATAGCTCCATGTGTCTTGTCCACAGGAATGTCTTGCAAGGAGTGAGGGGGCGTCCTGCCTTCTGTGAGCTAGTTATCTCCTTGGCGTCTCCAATGAGGTCATCAAGCTGCGACCTGAGTGACAAGGTAAACCCCACCCCTTCACTTGCAAGAGTCTCAAATTGACCACAGCGTATATAACTACTGCACTAGTATTGAAAATACCAACAGTGTCACCCACCGTGAACAGAATTTAATGGAGCTGCCAGATTAAGAACTGACTGCAAAGAAGAAGTAGGCTATCCACATCTGAGAAATTAGTCCCTGAAAACCTTCTCGATAGCACTGACACATTGTCAGATATTGAAAACCTAATGGATAGAAACCAAACATTGTCAAAGATAGTGACCAAAGATTAGCCTCTCAGGTTGGAAGGCACTCAAGCAAGACCAAGGAAGTAGTGTTGTCCATGATGATGTAAAGTCTGTGGGAGGAAGCCTTTGAGACTTTCATTTTCTGAGGGGCCATGACTCAAAATGAGAAGAAACAGCTGAAAACATCAATTAATAATTGAAACAGGAAAATTGGAAGCTGTCAAAAAACTCGAGACCAGCAGCTAAAGCCAGACCAAGGGCAGACTGTGGAATAGATCATCAATTACTGATATGTAAGTTCAGGTTGATGCTAAAGAAAATTTTTTAAAGTCCAGGGAGCCAAAACAGGACTTTGACTCTATCCCACCTGAACTCTGAGAACATCTTAAGAACAAATTTGATGCATTGAACACTGATGACAGAAGACTGAGATGATCAAAACATTCATGAAGAAGGAAAGGATCATTTAAAAGACAGAAAAGACTAGGGTGGATGTCAGAAGATACTCTGGAGCTTGCTCTGAAGCATAAAGTAGCTAAGGCAAATGGGAGAAATGGCTAAGTCAAAAATGGAACAGAAAATTTCAAAGGAGGGCTGAGCCCCGGTGGCGTAGTGGTTGTGTGCGGGACTGCAGCCCACTGGGTCGGTGGTTCAAATCCAGCAGCAGCTCTCTAGGAGTAAAGGTGGGTCTCCTACTCTCACCAGGTCAGTGATGCTCAATAAAACAGACAAACAAATTCAAAGGGGGGCAGCTCCAGAAGATGGAGTAAAACACTATAATGAAACAGACACAGCCCAAGAGCTGGGAAACGAAAGAGGAAGGACACATTCTGCATATCTTAAACCAAAAGCACTAAAGAGAGAACTCAAACCTCGAGTGACCACATTAAAAGATTCTATGGGGAAAATATTAAATGATGAAGGAAACATCAAAAGAAGATGGAAAGGATACACAAAGTCACTGTAACTAAAAGAACCAGTCCAAATTCCACCATTTACGGAGGTAGCATCTGAGGAAGAATTAATGGAACCAAAGAGGGGAAAATGCAATCTATCCTGAAAGATTACTCAAAAAAACAAGTCTGCAGGAATTAATGGAAAATTAATTTAAAAGTTTCAACGAGCTGATTCAGCACTGGAAGCACTCACTCACCTATGCCAAGAAATTTGGAAGACAGTTACTTGGCCAACTGAATGAGAGAGATTCATATTTGCAATCATTCCAAAGAAAGGCGACCCAAAAGAAGTCAAATAGAACAATATGATTGATATCACAAGCAAGTAAGATTTTGCTGAAAATCATCCAACAAGGGTTTCAGCAGTACAATGAAAGGGAATGGCCAGAGGGCCAGGGCACATTCAGAAGAAGATATGAAAACAGGTGGATGCTGGCTCAAAGCAAAGAATACCAAAGGGGGTATTCTATTCACCAATTGGTATTTTAACAAAAAATGCTGAAGTCATTAAGAGGGCATCTTCACCAAATCGTTCCATAACGCTGCGTGAGTGCTATGGCTCGATCTCTCCTGCCTAGCAGCATAGTGCCGTCGTACAGGCCTAGACGGGCACATTCTGCTGCCAGAGTTCTTGGGTTCAAATTTTAAATCTGTGACTTCAGACAGATCACCCTTGTGGTGAAATGAACTCCTTTATGTCAGGGGTGTCAAACTCCATTAAAACATGGCCATTGGGTGCAGCATGCAAGATTCACAGGGGTCACATCACGTTTACAAATTTTGTTAAATTTATGTTTTGAATCGAGGATTCAGGAATATGGATAGGATAATTAAAACACTATACAACTGCTTCTATTTAAACATTTATTTTATTTAATGTATTTATAAACCTAAAATTATTCTTTTTTACCCAAAACTTGCCAGTGCTTTCCTCCTGCTGGGTTTCCAAGATCTGGATTAAAGACTGAGAACAGACAGTCTTCATTAAGGCAGATAGGCGCTTGCCAGTTAATCTTGACCTGTAGGCCGTTTCATGGACAAAAATAGTTGCTCACACAAGTACGTACACCCAAAATAGCATAAAATTTGTGCAGCAAACTTTTAAATTTGGGGGTATTTCTCACCTAAATAAGAATATATTTTGGGAATTCCTACTTCTTGATATCTGTCTTTTAAAACCAAATCATCCTGGAAATCACCTAATTCAAAATCTTGAATAAGAAAATTAAAGAAATAAAATGACATTTTTATGAGTGCTCTAATGCAGAGATAGACTAAATAATATCTATAACCTAGCAAAGGAAATGTACCAAATACCCCTAATATATCAATATACCCTTTAAGATGCACATGATTTAATGTTAATTTAAACAAACTCCAACGATTTCACATGTTCCCTTGCCTCTTTTGTTGTGACCACAACATATAATAAAGTAACTAATAAAAAACGCAGCATGTTGGATAGCTGACAAATATGATGCACAATCATAATGGCTTCCCTCTAAAAATGTGAACTAGCACTGCCACTAGGTATGCTTCACAACAGCACAACCCAGAGTGCTCTTTTTAACCGTTTCCCTATTGGGATCTGTTTACATTATGTGACACTCAGAGTGGCAGACATATCGCTTCAACGTTACCAGAACTGAGTTAGTGCGTTTATACACATCCACAGGCCCCCAGGAAAAGCACTGGGCCACGTGTATACTGCTTTCAGTAGTTAAGGCTTAACAAGAATTGGGTGCACGGTATCTCCTGGATCTTTCCTAAGTGCTATATTCTTCATAACCTTTTTTTTCTATTTTATTTCAGAGCATCGCGAGCCACCAAAAAAAATTACCTTCAGGGCTGCCTGCAGCCCATGGGCTGCCAGTTTGACGCTCCTGCTTTTGGCTTTGGTTTCTCAGCAAAACAGCTTGAGATATTTTCCTCCTAGTCCCTGAGAATTTCCATTTGCCCAATTTTTTTTTAGACCAAAATATCTGTGACTTTGGTCCAGCTTTGTTTGTTATCAATGTAAAACATTTGGTGGTTCTATTTTTATCTGGCCCTGGGATGGCAGTCTGCTTTGCCAGGACTGTGCAAGTTAGAGAAGTTGTAGTCTGCTCGGCCAGTGAAGTATCGGTGGCTTACAAAGAGGAGATGGGGCAATTCATGGCTCTGGTGAGAGTGCTATGCTTTGAGAAAACCAGAAGCTTATCACTTAGGCATCCAGCACCACCGAGGTTTTGGAGATGGAAGGAAAGCAGAAGGGGAAAAGGAGAGAGAAGTGAAAGAGGCAGAGACGGAAGCAAGGGACCTCCTAAAAACACCGTCTCGTGGGTCGCGGGCTGTGATGATAGCAAGCCCAGCGGAGAAGTAGTGTGCTATGGGAAAGACATCTGGTGTCCGAATTAGTTGTAGAAGGTTGTTGGGGTGGAAGCTTGTCTGATCTCTGCCTCAAAGGAATGAGACTTGGGCTGAACTTGGGTCACTGTTGGACTCCCTGGGGTTACCCAGATTCTGATATGACTATTACTACTAGTAGTCTGTTTTCCAACCTGCTCGGCTTTTCTTTCCACATCTTTATAAGAAGCTATAAGTGCCTATCTGTCATCAGTTTAGGAGGCCTGGCGGCATAGTGATTCTGCATTCAGCTGTAACCTCAAGGTCAACAGTTGGAAACCAGCAGCAGTCTCAAGGGAAAAAGATGAGACTTTGTACTCCCGTAAGCAGTTACAGTCCTGGAAACGCACAGATTCTACCCTGTCCTCAAGGGTCACTATATGTCAGTAGACACTTGGTGGCAGTGCACTTGGATTTTGGTTTGGTCATGGGCTTGTAATAAAATACAAATGGACCGATGTAGGTAATAGGGGCAGCAGAATCTGGGCTCACTAGCTGGTATCCCACCATTACTAGATGGTCACAAGGATCTCTTTCTTGCCGTTGCTACTGATTAATAGAGAGTCTAGTCACCAGTACTGGGCACAAATGGCTACAGTATCGGTGGAAAGAGCCACCAAGCAGGAGAATAGTTTACTAGGCTTGAATTTAGTAGGTAACCTTGTGCAAGAAGCTACATTTGAAAATCCAGAAATGGGACGTGGAACACATCAGATAAAATCAACTCTAAGAGCCAACTGGAGTCCCCCGGGTGTATAAATGTTCAAGTCAGCTACTAACAGAAAAGATGGAAGTTCAAGTTCACCCAGATGAAGAACATTCTAGCAATCAACTTCCAAAGAGCCACAACCTTGAAAACCTTAGAAACTACATCTACTCTGCACAAGAGACATTGCCATGGGTCCACGCTGACTCCGTGGCATCTAACAGCCACAATAACAAGACCCTAATCAGCATGGATCATTTCTCCAGGGCGGGAAGCTCCACCCCTGGGAGAGAACTAAAAGCTCCAAATCCATGGTGCGGTTCTCAGAGCTTCCCTCCCCTTTCATCACCCCAACTTCACCCCTACTAGGAGCATAGAGAGTGCCTGCTCATGGCAGAATGTCATCTACTGAAATTGGTGCTATGGGTGGCCCTGGGGTCTGCCATCCCAGAGTTTTCTCTTGGAAGATGAGGTAACCGTGGTCCAGGGATGGGAAGAAATCTTCTTGCCACCATACAACCAGGGTCTGAGGAACTTGGAGTGGAATCTACTTTCTCCTTCACTAATTCACCACACCCACTGCGTCTCCTCTTCCAGACCCATAAGTGTCAGGGTTCCGAAAGGATCCCTAGGAAGGAGACACAGAACCCTGAAGGTGAGAAACCTGAGCATCTTCAGTCTCCAAAGAGTCCTTTAGAAAATTAAAAACAAGTTCCCTGCCATTGAGTCAATTCTGACTCATAGTGACATTACGGGTGGAGTGGAACTACTCCTGTGGGCTTCCAAGACTGTAACTCTTCACAGGAGTTGAGAGCCTCCTCTTGCTTCTTCAGAGCCATTGGCAGCTTTGAACTGCTGACCTTACAGCCGCCCAAGACACCAGACCACCTGAATTTGGAGTGAGGGGATCATCCTTTTAGTTCTGGCCTGGATTGTGTGACTTTGAACAAACTATCCCCATCCCCTCTACTTTTGTTTCCTCACCCCAAGTCCAGCTACTTAGAGTCTGAGTCTCCCCTGGCTTACAAAGCCAGGCTGCCAAAAAGGCCCTGAGGTAATGGAGTGATAAAGCCTTGTTTTAGTCAAGAAGCCTCCATAGGCTTTCTCCAGCCACCCCCCTCCCCAACTCCTGCTGAAAGAAAACTATGCAAGGATCAAGAGCAGCTCCCAGTGCTTTACCCTCACTTTGGGGGCTCTGTTTTCCTGGGAGTGAACAAAGTCCGTGGAAGAACACAAACTTCCCCGCCAGTCCCTGGGGTCCAGACCCAACTCCTGGGATGGGGGCAGCCCAATGAGGAAAATGCCTGCTGCAAGACTCAATGGGTCCATTATGCACGACTAATTCCAAAGCAAAACACTGCGTCTTTGAGGGCCTCGCAGCAACTGGTCCTACCTGTTTGGGAATCAGTCCATTCTGTTTGCTACAGGGAGAAGGCAGAGCAGCGCACACCACCACCTCATCATCGTAAATGCCATTTGGGGTTAATGATTACCACGTGCAGCACTACTGTAGTCAACTCTGCACACAGCAAGTGCCCTTCCCATGGACCCAGGAAGGCGATACACACAGGGGACCATTGTGTGCGGGGAGCGAATGAGGGAGAGGTGCCTGCGGGTGCCAAGTGTATTCTCGCAGCTCATGCGCTCCGAAGGGGGGGAGGTCAGGACACTTTGTACGCATACTTTCTCATTTTATATGACAACCTGTTTATATTCGCTATTGACACTGGAGTACTGTTACTGCAGCTGGAATTTGTGTCATTCCATAAAATACCCTATCAACCTAATCTGACACGATGGAACATCAGCTCGGTCTCACAAAAAGTTCCCATCGCTGGTCAGAACCAGTTCTTTCAAAGTCAGAGCCATTCTCTGGGGTCTATGTGTCCTTGGTTTCTGAGCAAACACACGCCTGCCTGCTGGGGAGTCGCACGGGCCTGTCCACAGACCGACAGACGGCCACCGGGGGTGTTTTTCACCACCTGCATGACTGCAGTTGATGGCTATCAGGCCCAGACCAGCCTCTTCTGTCTGCCAGAGACAAGGCAGGCACGACGGTCCCCTCCTGAGCTCTCATTTTCCAGGCGTTCACACTGATAATTAGGTAAGATTTGCCACCTGCACTCCCACTTCACAATCCTTCTCAAGACTGACCTGCCATTGCCTTTAATCAGCCCAGCTGTCACACCACTTTTTCCTATTACCACCTGCAGACAGAGGGGATTGTTCTAGGTCTGATAAACTATGTCGGGGTGAGCACACGCAGGGGGGTGATTTTACAGGACCAGGAGACATTCCTCTTTGGGGCAAAAGACACCCCCTCCCAAAGCCTATAATGTATTAGTGCACAGTTGCTTTCTATCAAGCATCGATTGCCCTGTGCTTAGAATTCTCATGTAAAGTCCAAGTGATCCTGGAAGGAGCCTCACAGCATGCTTGGATAAGTGTTGGACTGCTCACCACAGGGTTGGAGGTTCGACCACACCAGCCACTCTACTGGAAAAATGAGGCTGTCACCTCCTGTAAAGATTAATAGCCTCTGACATTCCATGTAGGGTCATGGTGAGTCAGAATCCACTGGATGACAGAGGATGCTTGGTTTGGGGGGGTTATTTCTGGGAGAAGTAATAATATGTCTTGAGCATTGACATGTGAATACATTTACCAGCATGGGAAAAGTAGCAAGAACATCCTGGATACTGGAGATTGGGGTGGGGGATGGGGGCTGCAATAAAAACATGGACAGGAATCTGAGGAGATGGAAAGAAGTGGAGTGCTAAAGAGTAGGCTTGCGATCCAAGGCATTGAGAGTACTTCCTGAAGGTGATGCCCGCCCCCGCCCACCTTAACACACATAAACCGCAACAGATTAAAAAAACACAGGTTCCAGGCACATGCATTCATGACTGGAGGCCTGGTAGGAGCCTTGGGGACCCAGAGGTTTCACGTTGAACTGTGATCTGTGACGTCAGCAGTTGGAAAGCACCAGTGGCTTGGCAGGAGAGAGATGGGACGTTCTTCTGTCTGTAAACAGTTACAGCGAGACCCTGTCCCATAGAGTTACTCTGAGTAGAGGGCAGTTTGCAGAAGCTCACAGGGATGGTCCAACCCTGCCATTACCGGTCGGCGTTGACTCGGTCCGTGGCAGTGAGTTTGGGTTTGGGGGCTCATTGAGGAGCCTTGTGGTAGCATGGTTGGGTAAGTGTTGCACTGGCGAGGGCCACACTTGAACCTTTCCATGCAAGACAGAGGAGCCTGTCTGCCCTTGCAAGATTTATAAAGCCTCAGAAATCCTGTAAAGGGTTGCTATCAGTTTGAATGGACTCACAGGGAGTTGGTTTGGGCTTTTAGAAGTGGACACTATTGTTTCTCTACTTTGTTTCCATTCTCTTATTTAATAGTGAGGCAGGGAGAGGAAGCAAAGGTGGAGATTTGGATAGACCAAACCCTTTCCGCCCTAATGGAGATGACCAAGAATCTTGAGCATTGTGGGAACCTTACAAAACTCAATTTGGGGCAGGCATGCAGGAAGCGAGCAGGAAGTACTAGGTCTGGTCTTGTCACTGAGCAATGTCTCCTCCTTCCTCCAAGTCCTCCTGGGTATCAATGCTGACTCAAAGCAATGCTATAAGACAAGGTGGAACTCTTTTCCAGGAGAGGGTAGACTAACTTTTTATGAGCAGAAAGCCTCATCTTTTCCCCACACCTCTGCTGGTAGTTTTGAACCTTGTGATCAACAGCCCAAAGTGTAACCCGCTTGTCACCAGGGTTACACGAGGGCTTTTCCTAGGAGCTGCTAAGTAAAATTCTCTGAGATGCCCGATGCCTTCCCAAAGTAAATCTATCTCTTGGTAAGACCAGACCCTAATTCCCATACAAGAACACCTGTTTGTCTTCTTTGGTGAAACAGTGCTCACATACTTTAAATCCAAATGGTTCAAGTGAAGCCAACTCCACCCTCTTAAGTTCAGGCGTGTATACAAGGGCTGGGTGTGGTCCATCAAATCACCGCATCCCCCTGGCCTCAGTGCTGGTTCCATGGCTAGGCAGATTGCCTGGGTTTAGCCAATGAAACTAAAATGCAGGGTATTTGATGAGACTGTTGTAAAAGGGCAGTTGTCTTCCTACGGGTGGTGCTAAGCTAGTGCAGTGTAGACATAGACCAACCAGGAGTTTTCCTGCCATGGCAAGGGAAAGTTTTCTGGGAGTGAAGTCAATTCAGAGAGCAGAACTAAACTTTCAGAGAACAAGATTCCTAACTATATCATCCAAACTGCACCTGAAACTACAGTAACTTCCACCCTTTTTGTTACTGAGATAAGAAATTTGCCTTTTTTCCTATAAGTGAGTTTGGGTTTCTGATGCAACAGAACAAGTTCCCAGTATGACACTAGCTTTTTTCTATAGTTCCCAATGGCACAAGCTCCTGATTGCTGGCATTCTTCCTACTCCATTCTGCCAGGTTCCAGGGAACTCAACCTAAGCCTGCTTCTCAACGTTACTAGGAGATAATAATGAAATGGGTAGAAGGAAGGCAAAAAGAGCTATTGAGGTAGAAGAACTTTGTTCTCCTTATAATGTATAGAATAAGCATGCTATATTCTAAATACAAAGTCTTATGGTCACTTCAGCAGCACATATACTAAAATTGGAATGATACAGAGAAGATTAGCATGGGACCTGTGCAAGGATGACATGCAAATTCGTGAGGAATTCCATATTTTAAAAAATCCAAAAAATCTGCCTTATGCTGACAAAGGCAGAACTCACATTTTTATCATAAGAGGGATCTTTTGCTTTGACAATATTCAAAGGGTTGTCCCTGAACCAGGATCATAGCAAGCACCTACAACTTGCTAGAAATTCAGAACCTAAGCCTTCTAGTTCTCACTCACTGACATCAAGTTGATTCAACTCTTGGTGATCCTAGAAGACAGACTAGAACAGCCTATGTGGGATTACATCGTTTTAAATATTTTTGAGAGCAGACAGCCTCATTTCTCTCCCATAAGGCAGCTGGGGGGTTTGAGCTACTGATCTTGTGTTTAGCAGCACAGTGTGTAGTCCATTATGCCAGCAGGGACCCTCTTACTGAATTAGAAACTGTATTTTCACACAATCCTCCATTGATTTGTGTAAGTACTGAAGATAGGAAACCATTGCCAAAGGCATCCATCAAAGCAGGTCTCCTGGCATACTTATGCCTGCTTTATAAGCAAGAAAGCCTTGCAGCACCTTTGTTAAAAATAGCCTCCCTGGCTTTCAAATCCTGTGAAAAACATTGATCTATTTCAACTTACATAAGTTGAGAAAGGGTGAGTGAGTGGTCTAGGATCAGCTGCCCAGTCAGAATTAAAAGCGGGTACTCAGACAAATCTTTTTGACCTTGGGTGAGGCAAAGGGTTCTTAGTTCTGACACCAAATATATAATTCATAGAATAAAAATGGATAAGTTGGATTTCATTTTTAAAGAAAACTTTTGTTTTCAAAAACCGCTGTTAAGAAAATCAAGAGACTTGGAAAACTATTCACAAATACAGATACTTTTGATTAAGGATGCAAAGCTCAATGATAAAAAGACAGGTCACCCAATTAAAAATGGGGGATGTTTTGAATAGACACATTACAAAAGAAGCTCTGCAGATGACAAATAATGACATATGCCCAACACCTTTACTTAGTAAGGAAATGCAAATTAAAACTACTATGATGACAAACACATATACACCTATTGTTGTAATTAGGTGTCATGGAGTTGCTTTTGACAGACAACGACCCTAGTAAAAGAATTGTCCCATCTGGTTTTCTAGGTTGGGAGTCAATCACCAGGTCTTTTTTGGGCAAAACCTCTGTCTGGGTGAGTTAGAACGACCAACCTTTGGATTCCCCCCTGAGTACTTAACTGTTGTAGTAACACATGTGTATTCGACTGATGAAAACAAAAATCATGACAGCACCACCAAATACAATGTGAAACCCTTAAATAGTCAGCCATTCAGGCAGGGATCACTCCTTCTTCCAGAGACAAAGAAAGTTAAGGAAGGTGAAAAGCCCTAGTAATCATTACCCGCCCCCCAACCTCCTGCTTCCACTTCTGCATCCTACTCTCCTGCTTCTGCTTCTGTAACCTGCTTGCCAGCTGCTCAGAGCCCTGTGTGAGCAATCCCTTTCCTGTAAATGTCCTCAAGACCCACAGGTAGGGACCTCAGTTTCTGGATGCCAGTACACCGAGCCATGTGTTGGTGCAATGAAGTTCTTCCTTCTATCACCCCCCCTGGGCATTGGTAGTTCCTTTGGAGCAATTCCAGCAACATCCTGACCACTTTGGAGACATTTAGCAGTGTCTTGTAGTTTCAAGCCATATATTTAACAATCCTACCATCACACACCCAAATACTTACCTAGGAGAAGTGAAAAGAATGTACATGCATATGCTAAAATGGGTACATGGATATTTATCGAGATTTTAGTCATGATAACCAACACCTGGGAAGAGCCAAAATTTCTTCTAACTGCTGAATGAATTAAAAAAAAAAACAAGGAATAAAAAACAATGGGAAAAAAATGGAATACTACTCAGCAATACTACTTGTCTGTTAGTTTGTCATATTTTGGTGGTTTGGGTGTTGCTGTGATACGGGGAATTATGTCAATGGATTTTCAAATGCTGGCAGTATCAACTCAAAACGAACAGGTTTCAGCAGAGCTTCATGTCTAAAAAGAGACAATCAAGAAGAGCTCAACACCCCACTTCCGAGGAAAAAGCCATTGGAACCCTTATGCATAACTTCGAAGCAGGTTCAGAAACTGCAGGCTTAGTGGATGGAAGCAGAAAGTGGTAGGAGCTAATGTTGAGCCCTTGGAGGAGAGGGCTCTCAAAATGTGACTGAGAAGGAGCTGGTTTCTCAAAATGTGAGTCCAGTAAAGCCTGTGAGAGCAGAGCCTTCAGTATCTTCACTTGCTGATGGAGCACAACTCAAGGTAAGGAGAAATAGCTTCAAAAATCTGCTAATGAACAGATCTTGGAATGTGTGAATTATGAATCTGGGAAAATTGGAAGGGGTCAAAAATGAAATGGAACGCATAAAGATTGTCATTCTAGGTATTAGTGAGCTGAAATGGACTGGTATGAGCAATTTTGAATCAGAAAATCATATGATTCATTATACCAGAAGTAGATTCTTAGTTTTTCAAAGGCTATTCTTTTCTGTTATGTGAATATATCTATAAGCAGTATTCCACAAAAGCATAAAGAACCCACCACATCCAAGCTCATGTTTAATGAATTGCCTTTCTTGTGCGGCATGAAATAACACCAAGTGAGGGCCAGCTGGGAAAATCCAGTTTGGGGCTTGCCAAAGTTGGCTGAACTTGGCTAGAACTGGGCTCCACTCCCAGCAGGTAAAAGCTCCATCATTTGCCCACAGGCCTCTGTAGTCTCAGCCCCCACCTGAGGCCACTCAGAGGACACCTGCAGGAGAGGAGAGAGAGGCAGGAGAGTCACAGGCTGCCAGTTACACCCAGACACACAGGGGGGCACTCGGAGGTGACCTCATCTCCACAGGAGGGGAATGAGTGGGTGGACTTGCTCCTCGCACTCCCTGTGTGGGGGTACGTGTAGGTTAGACACATACAAACCTTACTTCATGAGGGAGGAAGAGTATCCCAAGGGGCCAAAGACAACATAGACTTCCTCCCCACATCCTTGGCAGCTCCTGCCCCTGTGTGTTTTCTCTGTCTTAACCCGCCACCATCTGATTTTTTACCTGATGAAAATCACCGAGTGTGTACACCACTGGCCAGGAAGAATCATTTGGCTCACTGTGAAAATGGGCAGTTTTTCTTCCTTCTTCTCTCCCTCCCTCTGTGGGAATATGAGGAATGCTGGTGGAGCAGTTGGTTAAGAACTGTAAGGTCAAATGTAGGAAACCACCGCAATTCCGCAGGAGAAAGATGGGGCTTCCTACTCCCAGGAAGACTTACAGTCTTGGACACCCACAAGGGTCATTCAAGCTTGTCCTTATAAGGTGGCTGTGAGTCGGGATCTACCTAATGGCAATGTGTCTGGATTGGTGGGAGTGGGTATTTTTGAGTGAATAAAAGCTATGCTGAGCTGTATAGACAGAGATGACTGGTAAGAAAGCACTGGTTGCTTCTTTTCTTCCCAGACAGCTCCTTTTGGACTCTCCCAATTTGCCAGACTAGGACGCAGAGCTAAGCTGGGGAACTACATGAAAGGAAGGAAGCACAGAATCTAACTGTGGTCACAGTGTCCCCCAGATATAGCCCAAGTCAGGTTTAAAGGAGCGCAGAGTCAAATGGCAGGACGCTGGGTGAGACTGCTTGCTGGCATGTTGGCAGGCAGCCAGGCCAGGCCCTGTCGGTGTTTGACAACATGGCTTGGTTCTTTCCGGTTATCTGTCAGAAGTGAGATCACTGTTTTGTTAACCTTCTCAGCCTTTGCATTTTCATGGGCACTCTGCCTAACTTCTGTTCAGTGTGCTCTGTCCCATCTCTTATGTTTTTATTTCAGGTTCTTTTTTCTTCCATTCCCTCCTCTTACTTTAGCTTCTGAAATGAAAACCACAAAAAAGTTTTTCATGTTCCTGGGCTGAGTTTTTCCAACTGAGTGGTTCTTTCAGATCTGGGTCCAAAGTCTGGGGAATTTGAACTCAGAGGAACTGGATTCTAACATTTTACAGAGGGGGTTTCATAAAGTTCATTGAAACAGTCTATCTTTGTAATCCACATTTTCCCATGAACTTTTTTGGTTAGTTTAAAGCTCTTCTTTAATTTTACATTTCTCTTGATAAAGAGTCCAAATGTCTTGACATGGTTTACAAAATAAATACTTCTTTCTTGTAGAATTCTGTGTGTGTGTGTGTGTGAATTAGGTGAATTTTTTACAGAGCTGATAGTCATTTTTATATTCAACAATTCATCAGACCTCCTGATGTCTTGCCCCATTTCCATCATCTCTTCCCATCTCCCTCATGTTGGCAATCATCTTACACCTTCCCCCCACACCAACACCTGTCTACCCAATGACTGTCTCCTCCTTTCTAATCCCTATGAAACCTTAAGATCAGTTTCTTCTAGTGTGAAAAACCATTTTTTGTTTTTCTTTCTTTTTGAAACTCCCAGGAGTTTCAGACAGTATTCATTCTTTTGTGATTGACTAATTTCATTTCACATAATGTCCTCCAGGTTCATCCAAGCCATGAGGTATTTATTTTACAGAGTTCATTGCTATTGTTTGACAGTCCACAGTACTCCATTGGGTGGATGTACCAACATTTATTCATTCTTTCACTATGAGGCATGAAGTTGCTTCCATCATTGCACTACTGTAAAACGTGATCCCATAAATATGAGCATGCTCATATGTGTTAGTGTTATGTTCTTATTTCTTCAGGGCATATATCAAGTAGAGGACTTAGGGCCATCTTGCCATAAGTATCCATGGATGTTTTGAAGTCTGTTGCCCTCTCTTCTCTCTCTCTCTCTCTCTCTTTCACACACACACAAAATTATTTAAGCTACACAGTAACCCTGTATGATCTCATCCCTGCTTTACATACAAAGAGCTCAGGTATAAAAAAGTTAAGTGGAAACAACCTCACACAGCCAATTTAAGGTGACAGGCTGACAGAAGTGGATCCAAAGTCTCTCTGGTACCAGGAATCTTTGTCTGAACCACTATTGCCACCATTTCAAAGTCAGTTATATTTTTCAGCTGTGTGTCATTTAGACTCAGAGGGGTTTAATTAACTTTTCTCATTGGACACATGGTTGTTAAATGGCACTTGTTTGAAACAGTGAGTTGGACTATATTCAGAAGCTCTGTAGAAAGGTAACACAGTTCACAGATGCCTCTCTTCATTGAGTGATCGTTTTTATTCTTACCTCTTCTCTTTCCTTGCTCCAAGGGTGGCTGCCTTCTGGCACGATTATGCTACCTTCCCTGGAACATTCGAAGTAACAGGACCCAAACTTTCTGACCATTCACTGCTTGCCAGGTATTGCTTGAAACATGTCACATGCATTATTTCACCTGACTTTTTTTTTAACCTTTACCACCACTATAGGCAGCAAGTGCAATCATCACAATTTTGCAGGTGAAGCTGAGGCACAAGGAGATTGAGTAACTCATGTAAGGTCACCAAGTCACTTTATGGAAGCCAGTGCTCAAAAGGTCTGATCTCAGAGTTCACCCCACTGTGCAGAAGAGTCAACAGAGACCCTGTGAAGGCAAACAGGAAGCCTAGCTGAAATGTGGGGCCTCTTGGTAGCTTTCCCTACAAATAAGAAAAAGAATAAAATTCAGGGCAGTGTTCTCACATGTTTTTGATAATAAACTCTCTCATAGTTTTCTAGATATTGGTGCTATTGGTCAATCCATGAACTTCTCTATACATCCACATAAAAGGGAGGCAAATTTTATATGGAAGCCTGAGTGTAAACTTATGAAGATCACTTATAGTCTATGGTCTCTTTCCAAGTCAGAAATAAGCAGAGGATATAGGACAGTTTTAGGGTGGTAGAATAACTTCTAAAGATACTGTGATGGTGGGATTATACTCTGTAACTCATGGGGTCTCTATGAGCCAGTGAGGATTTCATGGTAACAGGTTTGTTTGGTCTTTGTTTTCTTTTTGTAATTGTGCAGCATGAATACATCTGTCAAAACTCATGCTGTTGTTGCTACTGTTATGTGCCACTAAGTAAATTCTGAGACATAGTGGTCCTATTGGTCTGAATAGAACTGCCCCAGAGGTTTTCCACAGCTGTTGTCTTAAAAAAAAAAAAAGCTGTAATCTAAATAGAGGCTGACTGACAATAACTTTCTCCTTCAGAATGGCTGGTAGTTCAAACCTCTGAAATTTTAGTTAAGAGTTGTATATAATACAGAGTCTGAACCCTGATATAAACTGTGGGTTTGCTATGGACTTCAGGGTTATCAAGTTTATTTCCTCATCTGTCTTGAAGTACAATCAGAATGCTCCCTATAATGAAGGATGGAGAAGATGTACATTGGACATAATATCAAGAAGGACCAGTGCCTGGAGAAGGTCACTACAAAGATCAACTGAGTCCAGGCATGAGAAAAGGAGGAGAAGTTTATTCTGTGCTCCGGCGAGATTCACAGGTCAGCAACTGGGGGCCTGTGAAGTCCCACTGCCCTGGATGGAGGGAGAGCAAAGAAAGGGACAGAAGTATCCTGTGCTCCCAGGTGAGGACCACGCATCCCCAGCAGGGGGACTGAAAAGTTGTGACTATCTGTGGTGAAGAGCAAGTTTTTAAACTGGTCAGGAGGGTAAACAAGAAGGGAGGGGCAGGAGCTGCAGCTGCAGGGGCTTAAGTCATTTCAATCTGTGAATTATCAAGGTAGGATGGTGTCTTGATCATTCCACTTGATATTGAGGAAATGGCTCATTGTCCTGAAGCCCTTTTGAAGCTAGACATCTCAATTTTATAAGGGCAGGGCAGGCTGTTTCTAATGCCCCCAACTGGTACCCAACATTCCGGCCTTTGTGATAAAAATGGGGCAATGCTAGTCTTTCTGGCTGCTTCCTGCTGGGTTGGGGTGGGGGATGAAGGATTAAAGATCAGAGTGAGCTGGGTGAAGTTTGGTTGCCAGGGGGCTGTAAGGGTGTAAAGAAGCTGGTTTTCAGTTAAGCTGGTCACGTCCCTTATCCTGCTCTGAAGAAATTTGAAAAAACAGGGGGCTATTAGTAATAAGAAACATATAATCAGAATTTGCTCAATTGAAGGAAGAATCTGGGTGAGAAGGGGGTTTGGGAACCAAGAGAGTAGTGAGACACTGTCTCCCCAGTGGTTTTGAAGATCTTCAGCCGATTTGGTGAGGGTCTCTATGTTTTGATCTACCATCCCTGATTCATTAACATAACACTAGCACACTTCCCTTAGGAACAGGCAGGTTCCACCCTTTTCTGCAGGTAGGATATCTAAGGTCCTTGGGTTCTGTGCTAGGGACATGAGCTGTCACTGTACGACCGCTAGAGAGACCGAGGTGGATTCCACAGCCAGCTGGTGTTTCTCCTCAAAGTGTTGTGCTTGGCTCATGCTGTGTCCCGAAGCCCTATTGGTGAACCCTGATGCCATGATTGAAAAGGCTAAGCTAAGACCTACCATTATGGGCAAGAAGACAGCGCTTTTTTAATGGGAGACAGTAGCTGGATTAAGTGAGGGAAAGTGGTACAGGCCTAAATGAGGATTTTCAAGAATGGCAAATGGATTTCCTGCATCCTGCCTGGAGGGAGTAAGGACATGAAATGATGTGACAATAAGTGCTGGAGCCTGCGGGGAGATAAGGTGTGTAGGGTCTGTCCCAAGATGATTTTAAAAGTTTTCTTGGTAAGGGCGCCTATGGCCGCCAGGGTACAGATACACGGTTGTCAATCCTGGACCATCATGTCCAGCTGTTTGGATAAATATACTGTCAGAGATTAGGTGGGTCCCAGAGGCTGGGTGAGAACTCCTCTTGCCATGTCCTACTTCGTGTTAGTGAAAAGAAGAAAGGGTCTATCAGAGATGGGTAAACACAATGGTGAGGATTGCAAAAGCATTTCTTGGAGCTTTTTAAAGGCCACCATGACCAGCATGGGAAGTTCAACGGTTTGCTAGGAGCTGTTTCTGCCACAACGTATAATGATTTAGCTATAAGAGAGAAATGGGAATCCAAGGCTTGAAAAATCCCATAGAACCAAGGAAGGAAAGTATTTGGTCAGCCAAAGTTGGTGATTGGAGATCTTTTACAACCTGGCATCTATCCAAAGTTAAATCCTGAGTGGTAGGAAGAATGGATAGGAGTTGTGGGGTTGTAAGTATAGAGGCACTCTATGATGGGATTTAGGTCTTTGCGGTGTTTTACTAAAAAGGGAAACTGAGATTGAGATGGGAAAACAGTGAAGTCCTTTAGGTGTCTAAGAACTAAGAGATAATGAGTAGCAATAAGTAGGGTGGTGGTGTCCCATACTACTGGGTTAGCAGCAGGTTACAATGAGACCTGTAGGGCCAATTCTTACAGGTCAGGTGAAAAAAGAGGAAGGAGAAGAGGTGCTGTGAGACTAGAAATAAGGTCTAAGGAGGGCCCTAGCTTATCAGGCAGGAAGGGATTATAAGGAAGGTGTAAGTAAAAGATGGACCATCCAGAAAGCAAAACAAGGGGACTGTACACTGGGAGCAGGTAGGCTTGCCATCAATACCCATGCCCAAGATCCAAAAAGGACTGCTTAGCCTTGAAATTGAGGGCAGGACAGAAAATGTGTCTATTAAGAAGGAAATTGGCTTACCCGCTATTTTGAGTATTATCCTAGGCATGGGGAGAGTGATAAGCATACATTGAATCCGGATCCAGTCAGTCTTTGGCCAACCCCACCAGTGCCAAGTGTGGGTCAGATGTTGGAAGGACGGTCCCTCTGCATGGAGACACAGAGGGCCCATCAATTTTCCAAGGACGGTCAGATGTCCAGTGTCCAATCTGACTGCACACTGAGTAGGATTTGGTTAGAGTTCTGAACCTGAGGCACTTTGGTGACCAGTTCTCTTCTTCTCTTCACTTGAAACAGGCACCAGGTGGTGTCTGTTGTTCCCATGCACCCGGCTCCATGCTGCCAGAGCATTGGGGGGCCATCAGCTACAGGGCTGCTACTAAGACTTGTGTTTGAAAATTTACCTTTTGCCTCAACCAAACATCTTGGGCTGACTCTGTTTGCTCCTCACCACTCTTAAAAACCCTGAATGCCATATTTATTAAATTGTGAACTGAGGTTTGTGTGCCATACTCTGCCCTTTAAAGCTTTTATCTAATATCTGGGGCTGACTGGGTAATAAAATGGGTAGTAAGGACTGTAGCGCCAGCAGGGGAAGCTGGATCCCAAGTGGTATATTGGGTTCGACCACCAGTTAAACAACTTTAAAAGGTGGCTGAATTCTTGTCAAGTTTTTGGGTGACTTCTCTGATATTTTTAAAATTGATTGCCTTGTGAGAAATTGCCTGAAGCCCAATGTGGAACTAACTTATACAATCCCTTGTCAATTTGAGGATTAAGAATGTAGGGTGGAGTCTAGCCTGTCAATCAGATCAAAGCCGATAAGGTCTCTGTGTGGGCATAGCCTTCTCTTGAGAATTCTGGGAAATCCAGCTGCATTTCCTCCTTGGAGGCAGAAGAGACTCTCTCATGACTCACTCCATTGGAGATGCTCTACTGACAAGACACACTGATGGACTCCATGCCCTGTGAACTGGAGGAACCACTTGGAGACCCTTGCCAGTGCTGAGATGCTTACAATGCTACTGGATCCAAGAGCAGTCTGTTCACTGATTTATGATGGTCCTGAATTTGGTGTCATTGCATGTGTTTTGTGAATCTGAAAAGGACTCTATAGACTGACAGCGATGCTGCTTTCAGACTTGTGGATTTGAACTAGACTGGGTTGGAAAGGTTGATTAATGTACAATTATCTTTTAAATAAAACTCTCTCTTGTATACATATGAGTGCTATGGATTTGTTTCTGTAGTCTACCCAGAATAAGACACCCAGTTAAAACACACTGAAGCATTTTGTTGCGATGGACACGTCCAACCCTGCCTACCTGAGTGTCAATTTGATAACCCCAACCAGGTTCTTGCATGGGGATGATCTCAATGTAGACCGACACATCAGGGTCAGTCGGTCAAATGAACCTGCCTGGCAAACTGCTGAACAACAAGAAAAACATGTTCCCTTTCATCTGCATTTAGGGTAGAGGGAAGGATGATAAAAATATCATCCCAGGACAAATCATAAGTTTGAATTAAATATCGAAACTTCTTAAGATAAGTGGCGGGAGCATTAGAAAAATAACCTAAGTGCTTTTCAATTGGAGATAGGTTACTGAGAGAAAAGGGGACATGAACCCAGACCACCCGCTCAGCCCTGGCCACTTCCTAGAGAGGACAGCAATCAGGTATGTTTATTGCTGGGAGAGGCAAGCAGGGGTTCAGTTTCACCTGAGCCACAAGGTGGAGGAGAAGTCGGGATGGGTGAAGGAGGGTGTGGGTGGCTAGGTTAAGGAGGGGGGCAAGTAGCAGGGGAAGCAAGGTGCTCAGGGTGGTCAGAAAAGGTAGACACAGGAGGGGACCAGAAGCCGGAAAAGAGGAGGAATTTTCTTTAGCCAAGAGGAATTGGGAAAGGGAGCAGGATGTGGAGAGAATGGGATGGGAGTGCAGAAAAAAGAAGGCCTGGATGGACAGGACCTCGGGCCACTTCTCGGTCCTTCTGCCAAAGTTACTTATTTCAGTTAGAATATTGAAATCAAAAGTCTGTTATTTGGGCCTCTTAAACTCATTATCCAAATTGTACTGGGGCCAAGTGACCATGGAAAAAAATATGAGGTGCTTTGGATGAATGTCTAACATCAGCCCTAGTTTAGTAAAGTTAGCCAGGAGGTACCCCACTGGTGTCTGGGAGTCAATTTAGAATTTGATTACCCATGGGTTATCTCCGGAGACCAACAATCAAGGCTAAAGGACCAGCATCGCAATCATTTACCTTTGACTACAGATGGAATAAGGAGGACTGGAGGGTTGAGAGGGACAGCTCCACTGCCACCCTGGGTCCGATGGGAAAATAGAGGGCTATCTCTGACATGGCCACACATTTATGGACAGAGTAGCCAACAGGGATCATCAGAAATAGATATGGATAGGGACTAACCCTCTGTGCTTCCAGACTGGAGCACAGCCAAGGATCGCTATGACAAAGGGGAGAGGAGGACTCGCCAAAACTTTGCTGAGCAGTGAGCAGTTAAGAAGGAGTTCACTCCTCCCGGGTTTCAGCACCAAATTTTAGGCTTGCTGCAAAAATAAACAGGCCAGGCATGAGGGAAGGAGAAGTTAATCCTGGGCTCCCAGGTGAGATTCATAGTTCCCCAACTGGAGGCCCATGAAATTGTGCCTATCTGTGGTGAAGAGCAAGTTTTTAAGCTGGTCAGGGAAGGAACAAGAAGGGAGTGGTCAGGAACTGCAGTTGCAGGGGCTTAAGTCATTTCCATCTGTGAAATTCTGAAGTGGGGTGATGTCTTGATCATTCCATCTGATATTGAGGAGATGGCTCATTGTCCTGGAGCCCTTTTGAAGCTAGCCATCTCAGTTTGATAAGAGCAGATCAGGCTGTTTCTAATGCCCCTGACCCAGCAGACAGCATACTTATTAAACAAAGGTTGAAGTGAAAAGGAGAATCTCAATGAAATGGGTTGACACAGTGGCTAAAACAATGAGTACCAATGCAATGGCATCTAATGCTACCAAGAAATTGGTTTGTCCATTATAGCAAATATACCACTGAAGTGAAAAATATTAATATATTCTTAGGAGCAGAGATTGTTTTGGGATACTATGCACTTCCTGCACAAATTTTCTATAAATCTAACACTTCTCTATAAAAGAAAATCTTAATTTTTTTAATCCAACGATTGGAAATATAGGTGCTGCTGTCATTCAGATGGTGGCTGAGTTTTCAAATCACCACTTTTCACTGTTATATCCTGAGTAGAGAAGACCCTTAACACAATGTTTTTAAGATAACTAGTCTTTCCCCTCCACCATCAAGAATATGAATTACTCCCATTCTGGGAGGCAGAGTCAAGAAAATGGCCCTAAACCATATGGTGACTGGAGAATTTTGGTGAGCTGCACTGTACTCATAGAACAAGGGGTTACTCACGGAGGGTCGTATAACTGAATATTAAGAATGAGGTGCTATCTTGGGCAGGACTTATCCCAAGACACTGTTGCAATTAGGTAGCTAATTCTGGCAGCAGTGCCTATCAGCTTTCCCTTTTAGGTGCCTCCCTAGTCCCTTGTAGCCTTCTCGCACCAAGTATTTCTTCATTTCCACAGGGTGTTCTTTGTTATCAACAAATACCTGATTCCATTGAGTAGTAACCTAATAGTGTTTAAATTTTAATAGAAGACTCTTCGGCACGCAGAATAGTTAACCACAGAAATAAAATCTCTTGGAGGATAAGAGTTTGAGTTATTATAGAGTCACATATCTCCAGGGCGCAGCAGATAAATGCAAACTACTAGGGAGGCCTGGCTTGTAACAATAGGGGGTGTTGGGTATTACAGCAGAATGGAGAGAAAAACCTCATTGCCATGGAGTTTATTCTGATTCATGAAGCCCCTAAGTGACAAAATAGAACTGCCCCTGGGGATTTGGGAGGATATAAATCTTTACTGGACCAAAAAGTCTGATCTTTCTTCTGCTGAATTATAGATGGGCCTGAATGAACTGCCCTTCTGGTTAGTATTCCAATGAGTAGCCCACTATACCCCCAGAGCCCATGTAAGACATTCCAATTTCAACCTTGAAAACATTCTTCACACACCAGACAGTAAGAGCAAACTACCATCAACAAGAAAATCTGATCTCAGAGGGGGACATTGTGTGAGACTTCAATTATGAACACCTGGTTTGCAGGAGGCTATGGATGACATTGGAACTCTTGTGGTGTAGTAATTATGTGCGGGCTGGTAGTCACTAAGTCAGTAGTCTCAAACCAGCAGCCCTCTCTTGGGAGGAAGATGAGGCTCTCTGTTTGTGTAAAGAGTTACAGTTCTCAACCTTCCTAATGCCGTGACCCTTTAATACACTTCCTCATTTTTGTGGTGACCCCCAACCATAAAATTATTTTCATTGTTTCTTCATAAATAATTTTGCTACTGTTATGGAGCAGGAAACCCATGTGAAAGTGTTGTTCGACCCCCAAAGGGGTCTCAATCCACAGGTTGAGAACTGCTGGTCTGATCCCTTTAATTCTGCTAGCCCTTCTGTCATGTAGCCATAATTGTTACTCTCCTTTCCTGATGAGGTGGGCTTCCAGGTGGTGCTCCATTATGAGCCAAAAGTTTGGAGGCCTGAACACACCCAGAGATGCCTTAAAAGACAGGTCTGCTGATCTGCTTCCTGGAGGTCAGGGACTTAAAACCCTGGGCAATCATTATGTTGTGCACACATGACTCTCCATGAACTAGAAGCAACTCAACAGCCATTTAGAATAGAAAACTAAGTTACAGGCAGATTCACAATCTTTCCCAGCTTCAGATAGCTTCTACTAAATGGTGGTACCAGAATACTAATCCAAATGCACAGTATTTTTCTTTTGTTTGCTTGGTGTAGTCTCTAAAACACCTGTGAGAGTTCCACGGCACACAAAAGTGTCATTGAATGCCATGAAGCCCGTACCGACTCATAGCAATCCATACATCATCATAGAACTGACCCATACGGTGGTAACCTTCATAGGAGCAAATGAACAGGTCTGTCTCCAATGAAACGCCAGGAAGGGGTTGAACCTCCAACCTTTCAGTTAGCAGCCAAATGCTTCACTATTGCATTACCAGATCTTTGGCTCACCAACTTATGACTCAAAGAAGGAATTAGAGTGGAGTGAGACACTCTGTATAACTCTGGATCACCTAGAGAAACAAATCCACAAAACTCATATGTATGAGAGCGTTTTATATAAAGGGTAAGTGTCCATTAAGAAAGCATCTCTACACAGTGTTGTCCAAGTCCTTAAGTATATTAGTTCATGTGTCCGATACCAATCTACAAAGTTCTCCTCAGTCTCACAAAACACACACAATGATGCTGACTGCAGGAGGAAAGCTGACTCAGTGAGCATGTAAGCACGCAGAGGTCTCCACATGGCTGCTTCAGCACCCAGCGCTGCATCGGGGTAGGTCCCTGTGGCTTCTCTTCAGGGATGTTTTGAAGGAAGTGAGCCTTGCCAGCTGAAGCAGGGAACTGGCTAAGGTAGCTGTACTGTGGTATGACCATCAGAAAGCAAGAGACCCGAGAACTAAAAAGGTGAGGCTCAACAAGTCATTTGTCTCTCTGCCCTTCAATTAATCCCATGCGTGTTTACTAGCCAGGTTGAGACAATGAACCTTACCTATCTCACTCTCCAGGGTGGCTCTAAAGATATAATCATGAGGGAGCATACTACTTTATGGAAGACTTTAAAAGATCAAAATGAATGCAGAAAATTTCACCAAAAACGAATATTAACATTTTAAATAAAGTCAGGATCAGGCACAGTGTTGAGTCAGTTTTGTCGAAGCCTGAAGCCAAATGAAAAATGAACAACAGGTCCTGTCTGAGGAACACACCCCGTAAGATCATTTTAGGAGTGGGAGGAACAGTGTCCATTGACAGACAACTCAGGTGATTCTGGTAATTACCATCCCCTAATCCAAAGAAAAATATCACTGCAACCTATTTCTGAGGTATGAAGGTTCTTCAGTGGTTCAATTCTCACCACCCATGAAGGAGAGCCAATTAATTCCCTTCCGGCCTGGTGTATCTTGCAAGCAGTCACTATCCATCTGTCAAGGATGACTTGCCAAGTGCTATGATGCTTAACAGGAGTGCCAGGGTGGTGCAATAGCTAATGTGCTCACTTGATCACCGAAACGCTGTTGCTTTTAGTCCACCCACAGTTGTCTTGGAAGAACAAGCTGGTGATCTACTTCTGGTGACCAGTCAATGAAAATTCCACGGACCACATCGGGGGCCCAACTTTTGAACAATGTCCCAGACAGAGTACAGGCTGAAGGCACTTCAGAATTGAGGATGCAGATAGCAGATGGTGAGACTTCATCTAATTAATGCAGAGGAACCTACCCCTGGAAAAGGACAGTGTGCTTGGTAGAGGACTAGCAAAAAAGAAAGAAAGAAGCCTCTCAATGAGATTGATTGACGCAATGGCTCCCATAGTGACTCAGGCATAGTAACAATGGTGAGGATCGAGCAGGACCCAGCAGTGAGTCCTTCTGTTAGATATAGGTCACAAAGAGGTACAAGTAACTTAAGCGCACCTCACCACCACCACCACCGCCGCCACCGCCACCGCCACCGCCACCTTTCTGCTCCAGGTTGATTATAGCATGTGTTTCAGCCCGAGTCACCTTGCGCTGGGCTGCCCTTTTGCCAACTCATTTGGGGAAGTTGCAAGATGAGAGGAAGCAACAGGACAAGTTTCTGCAGCACCACTTGGGGTTTAGATATCTCCATTAACAATGTAAATGGAGGGGCGTGTCAGCTGATTTATTAACCAGAGCCCTTGGCAAGTCCTCGAACCCTCCTCGGGTTTGTCTGTCATCCCCTCGTCAGCATGGGGAATGAGGTGGAAGGGCTCCATGTGCTGACTGAGCTCCATTAGTATTCTGTCTCAGGGCTCCGGATTGATGGAGGCTTATTTCTGAGTGTTTGGAGCCCAGTGATTAGAATCAGGAGATCCTGTCATTAGTCTTGTGGGTTCCCACCCGCTCTCTGCATATTTCTGTTTTCTTTGCAAGACAATTCATTTCCTGCTTTCTCCAACTGCTGGGACTGACCTTCTGAGCCTTTCAGAGTTCAGCACCTTCCTCGCCTTCCTTCCCCTCCCTGGCTTCTAGCACCACTGCTTCCCCAGCTATGGGCCCACTGTGTGACCTGGGCAACTGCTTTTCCACTGGATGTCCATGATCTCTCCCCTTCCTTTTACATCCTCCACCCACTCAGCTTCTTCCCCTAGCTCAGCAGTTCTCAACCAAAGAGGATTTTGTCCTCCAGGAAACATCTGGTAAATTCTGGTGATACATTTTGGGGGTACTGCAAGATTCTAGTGGGTAAAGCCTAGGGGTCCTGTTGAACATATCCCAATGCATGGGACAACCTCCCATCACAAGGAACCATCTAAATCAAAAGGTTTATAGCGCCCCCAAATGCCCTCAGTAACTAGATTCACCAGCTGTATTTCAAGCACTGTGTACTTCAGGAAGCCTTCCTGACCACACTCTCCTACTGTGCTAACCTATCTCAGCCCTGTGCCAAACATGGAGCAAACTACACAAATTTCAAGGTACACACTTTCTGTCCTGTAAAGCACTTAGTTTCCCATTACCCTTCTGTGTGCTTGCAAAGACAGGACCTTGTCTGTTCTTGCTCACCATTACATGCGCATAGCATAGCAGGTTGTTTGACTCAACACAGGTTCTCAGCAAGCTACTGAACCAAGGTGATTTCAACTTGTAACTACCCTCTAAGACAGATAGTACCTTTCAGGAGTTCTGGGACTGTAAATCTTTACAGAAGCAAAGCTGGTGGATTTGAACCACTGAACTTTGGAAGATAGCAGCCTAACATTCAAGTCACTTCACCATCAGGGATCTTTTCAATGGGACTCCTTAGACTAGGCTGGTAAGAGACTCAGCCTCTGTGCACCACTAATGAGACCAGGGTGGCTCAGTGGTAGAATGGGTGCCTTCCACAACGGAGATTCAGGACTGAGTCCTAACCAACGCCCCTCCCATCAAGCCCCCACACATTTGCCAATGGAGGCTGTGTGTTGAACAAGTCTTTGTAGAGCTTCAAGACTAAAGCAGACTAAGAAGAAAGGCCTAATGATCTACTTACAAAACCAGGGAATAATAACCCTCTGTATGTATCACAGCATGCTGATCTGCAAGCAGTCATGTGGACGTTGTGGTTTGTGCCATTAAGCATGGAGTCTCCATGACTCAGAGTATGCTGCTCAAAGTTAGCTAACAAGTTTCTCCAACTAGGAGTTAGAAATACAAGCGAGAAAATCCAGATTAATCTTGTCTTCCCCTCTTTCTCCCTCTCCCTCCCTTGCGCTTTCTCTTCCTCTCTTCCTTTTTCGCACTCTCCATCTCTCCCTCTCCTTAAAAAGTACTAAGTGATCATTTACCATATGCCAGTCACTCTGAATTGGGACTGACTTGATGACAGTGTGCTTAGGTTTGTTTTGGTTTTGTGTTAGGTATTGGATGGTCAGCAATAAGCAAGAGGGAAACAGAACTTGACTTCATCCATCTACAGAGTTTGGGGAAGATAGTCATTGAACAGGTGATTATAGTGTGATGAAAATTCCAAGGAAAAGAAAATAAACTATAGGCATCTATCCCAGGAGAATCTAAATGTGTCTGAGTGGACATGGGGCAAGGAAGGACTCCATCTTCTTCATCCATCTCATGGACCTCCTCCTCACCCTCTGATTCCCCTTCCAGGGATAGAAATTACATTAATAATATGTCAAACTGAAGCCATGCAGAATAATCTCCAAGATAGTTCAGCATAAAAATCCAGGAGTGCATAAAACAACCACAGGGATGTGAATATAAAATACTGCAGCTTCGCTTTATAGCTACTTTAATATCATCCTTACTTGCTTTTAATTTGGGAGTATATTTTACAATGCCCATAATTGTCTTAATTTTGGTTTTCTACAATAAGGCTCTGAAATTTACAATTGTACATAGAAGGTTTGGGGGTGGCCTCAGAAGATACATTTGTAAGGAGATGAGGAAGGCAACATTAGGCAGTGGTTCAAACTGACTCACTAGGCCAATTCAACAGAGGCCTCAGCATTTCCTATTGGCCATTTTGGAGCTGGAATGGTCCATCAGAAGGATCATGAATTAAGTCAAAGGAATTGGTTCTTTGCACCTCCATCATTGGCTATGGGTCATCCCATTAAAGAACATGGCCTTAAGTGAGACATTTCCTGTGGTAAAGGTAGCTTTTGAATGGGGAATGCAACTACTGATGAGAAAGTCAGCCACTGAGGTTTCCAGCAGCTGGCGCAAGGAGCTGTCACACTCAATAAACAAGCACTTTGACTGAGCACTAGACATCCACTCTAATATTGATGGTCCTCACAGCTGTTTATGCATTTCATAAGTACACACAGGCACATTTACTTACACCAGCCTACACACACACACACATCCCAGATCCATTGATGTTGGCCCACAGAAATCTTCCAAGACAGAGTAGACCCGACTCACAGAATTCCCAAAGTTGAAATCTTTCCATGAACAGACTACCACAACTTCCCGCTGTCCAGCAACTGATGTGCTCAAAATGACAAGCTTTCTAAGGGCAGTTGAGCTCTTAATCATTGCCCCACCAGGGTTCCTTACTCTGAAGCTAGTGTGTGGCCCAAGGATTGTTCTAATGGGACGTCATCAGAAAGTCTGGAGACCATCAACTAATTTAAAGTAGGGGTGGCCTTTTGAGAAAAAAACACCATTGACCCTTGAGTCCAATTCAACTCCTGGCTGCCCTATGTGGGGCAGACTAGAACTATACTGCAAAAGGTTTCCCATAGCCAACTTTTCTGAAGCACGTTGCCAGACCTCTCTTCCAAGGCACCTCTAAGTAGTCTTGAATCTCAATCTCTTCTGTTAGAAGCTGAGTGCATTACCATTTGCCCCACCCAGTGACTACCGTTGAAAAAAGGTGGGGGGGCTCTTTATATCAGCCCAGGAGCCCTAGTGGCACAGTGATTATGCATTAAGTTCCTAACTGTGAGGTCAGCAGTTCAAAACCACCAGTTGCTCGAAGGGAGGAAGATGAGGTTTTCCACTCCATAAAGAGTTACAGCCTCAGACATCCCCTAGGGCAGTTCTATGCTATCCTATAGGGTCTCTAGGAGGCAGAATTAACTCAATGGCAGTGAGTTTGGGCTTTTGATTTTATCAATTCACCCCCACACTTCTGGTTTCATGATGGGCCCCAACTTTCACAAAAGATCCTCTGGAGCTGGTATGCATTTATCCCTCTATTTTTGGATTGATTAAAACCAAAAACAACATTGGGCTATAGAAGCCAGGTCAGGGAACCACAAAACAAAGCTGATTTGCACTTGTCATATGATTGTGCCTTCATTGATGCAGTGTTCAAGCGTCTGAGTTTGAATCATGGCTGTCTGGGTTCAGATGCCAGTTCTGCTACTTACTGCATGCACTTGAGCAAGTTAGTTAATTTTCCTCATGTCTGTTTCCTCACCTATAAAACAAGGATAATGTATCCCTTGCTTCATGGGATTACTGTGAGGATTAAAGGCACTAATGTGGGTAAAGTGTTTTTAGCATCTGAGACAGAGTAAATAGTAGTTATTACTCAACAACACTAACCTTCAAGGGGTTTCTCCTCCACTCAACCCGCCTCCGTGCTTTAGCTTTTTAAAGTACTGTGGGCCACCTCTGTCAGTTAAGATTAGATTTAGAAGAGATGAAGTTTATTTTTCTTTCATGGTTGATATACCCACTCATCTATCAATTTGTCATCCTGTGGCACCTTGGGTGTGTTGCTGTGATGCTGGAAGCTATGCCAATAGTATTTCAAATTGGTAGCTCTGCCGCCGACATTTGTATGCCACCAGTATTCCAGAGCCACCCCTGGTGAAACGGGTTTTATGGAACTTTCAGACTAAGAACAGGCAAAGGGAGAAGCAGCATACTCCTGAAAAATTAGGTTCTGAAAACATGATGAATAGCAACAGAACTTTGATACAGTAACAGAAGATGAGCCCCCCTCTCCACTATTGCACCAATAGACAGCATTATGGTAAGTAGAGAAAAGATCAAAATTATTAAGGGCTTCCATTTTATTTGGAACCGCTATCATCACCTGTGGAAGCAGCAGCCGAGAAACCAAATGACGCATTGCCTTGAGCATATCTTCTACACAAGACTTATTTAAAGTGTCAAACAGCAGTGCTGTCCATTTAAGGACCAAAGTGTACTTGATGTAAGTCATGTTCAAGTGTTCTGGTGGATGTTCAATCATCTCACGTGCATGTGGAAGTTAGACAATGAATAAAAAAGATTGAAGAAGAATTGATGCATCTGATTGATGGTTTGGCAAGAGTCCTGAAAGTCCCAGGGACTGTTGGAAGAACAAACACACCTGTTTTGGAATGTTCCAAATGTTCCAGAATGTTCCTTAGAAGTGAAGATGGCAACACTTAGTCTTATGTACTTTGGAGAAGGGAGAAATCCCTGGAATAGTACACCATGCTTGGTGGAGAGTAAGCCCCAAAGAGAAAACCCTAATGAGATGGATGGACGAATTGGTTCAAACATAGCAACTCTTGTGAGGATGGTGCAGGATCAGACAGTGTTTCCTTCTGATGGGGTATTATGTGTTGGAGTCAGCTGGGCAGAATTGAATAGCATTAACAATGCTTGGTGTTTCTGGTTTATATGCAAGCCCACAGATTTCAAAGGCATCAGACTACCGGTGCCATATAATTCCACCAGCTCTCGTCATCATGTCTGTATTCCATGCCAGGTAGAGAAATGAAGGCACACCCTCTGCCTTTACGAACACTGCATGACAGTTGTACACACTATTTCTGCACCCATCGAGTAGGCCAAACATAGCTACAACAAAGTTGGGGCAAGAGATCTGTTTTGAGCAGCCACACATCCAGCTAAGCTTTCAAGTGTCTTTTGCTGAGAAAAAAAAGTTCAAACAACAAGTTGCCATTGATGCCAATTGCCTCCGACGCTGTTCTTTGCAAAATAAGGGCAGCTCACTCTCCAGCATATTCCACTGACTAGTGTGCTAAATCCTGACGGACTTAAAGAAGCAGTCTGCCTATAGCTCTGAAATGGACCACTTTGATCATTGGGAATCCACCTCGGGCATGGAATCTGGCCCCCAAAGTGTTTCTTTTCTCCCAGTCCATGAGAGGAGTCTCTCTTTTGGGAGTCTCTCTAGTTCACAGAGATACATCTAGGGTCTGACAGTATCCTGAGCCCCTGTCATTTGAAACTAATTGTTATAGGTGCTATTTTCCATAGATTTGCTTCTGCCCATCAAACAGCCACCATGGGCCTCAAGGCCCCTTAAGAGTCCACTCCCATCAAGTCCATTCGGACACATAGAAACCCAACAGAGGGTTTCCAAGACTGCAGATCTTTATGCCAGCAGTAAGTCTCCACTTTCTCCCTCAGAATGGCTGTGGGGGTTGAACTCTCGCTTTGTGGCTTGCAATCCAATCCTGACATGGCCAATATAAGATTCCTTCCAAGACTGTGTAGACCCTCCTTTGACCCATTTGTTTTGTTTTCCCCGTAGTGCTTGTCTGTTTTGTTTTTTCCTATTGTGACCATTTTTCCTGGCTAGCGATGAAGAGGATTCACGCCATGAGAGAAGGAAGTGAGGTTGAGCTGACCAAAAGGTCCAAAGAAGCTTCCTTTGAGCCAGACAGACACCCAGGAAGATAGACGCACATGTTCATCTGTCTTCAGATCTCATTTCTAGAGCCATTCCCTTGCTAAGCAGCCTCAGGCTCTTTGCCCCCATTGGAAGTGCTTTTTACCAAACATTACCTCTTTTAGCCTGCCTTGGTATACACCGCGGTGTCCTGATGGTACAGTGCTTTAAGTACTGGATTACTAACCTCAAAGTTGACATTTCAAACTCACCAGTCACCCTCAGGAGAAAGACAAAGCTCTCTGCTCCTGTAAGGATTTATGGTCTCAGAAACCCTAAGGAATAATTCTATTCTGGCCTGTAGGGTCCCCATGAGTCAGAATCAATTCAAATGGCAGCAGGCAGGTTGATATGTGCTGGGCCCACGAGTGGGTAGTGGTGGGTCTTCAGCTGTTTCTAGCACAGGAACTTAGGGCATTGGGAACTGTCCATCTAGCCACAATAGAAACCAGCTACTGCCTTCCCACTGACCCCTTCACAGACTACTACAGACTCCAGCTAGATATGTAGTATATGATGCTATCTGTCATTTTCTTAAGACAGTAGATTTCATTCTTTGTCAAGACCTCTCCCCCCCTCCCCCCCCCACACACAACCCTACCAACACTTGCATGACCTTTTACAAAAATTTATTACTAAAGGGAAAGGGAACTAACAGTTACTGGGCCGCCACTCTGTGCCAGGAACTATGCCAGAGACTTAAATTGGGTTGGTTCATTAAATCCTTACGACAGAGCTGTGAGCTGGAGAATTTTAACTCCATTTTACAAATGAGGAAACTAAAGTTCAGAAAGGTTGAGTAACTCACTCAAGGCTATAAATCCAGAAAGTGGTGGGGCCAGGAAGAAAACTCATCTAATATCTAGGCAATGTTTTTTTTCCTAAAGGATTTGCCTTTCATTTAAATACATGCAGTATTTGGGTGTTGGGAGTGGGAGGTGGAAAATCTACAACATTAATACAGTACATATTTACTGAACTTCTACTAAGAATCAGACATTAGGGAGAAACAAAGGTGAATAAGACATAGCCTCTCATGATGAAGCATACAACTTTCCTCTAGTTCTTCAATGCTTCCCACCCCACCCCACTATCATGATCCCAACTCTTTCTTATAAATATGGCTAGACCAGAAGTTGTACACTGGTACAGATTGCAACCAGAAACATAGGGAATCCACCACAGGTGATCCCTTTAGGACCAGTTATGAGAATGACGATACCGGGAAGGTAGTGTGGTAGAAAGGGGAACCAATTATAAAGTTCTATCTCTAACCTCCTCCCTGGCATATGAACAACAGGGAAGTGGGTGAAGGGGCACATTCGACAGTGTAAGATATGACAAAATAATAATAAGGTATAAATGATCAAGGGTTCATGAGGGATAGAGGAGCAGAGAGGGAGGGGGAAAATGAGGAGCTGATATCAAGGGCTCTAGTAGAAAGCACATGTTTTGAGAATGATGAGGGCAACAAATGTACAAAATGTGCTTGACCTACAATGGATGTTTGTATTGTGATGGGGGGGTTGTGATAAGAATTGTATGAGCCCTCAATAAAATGATTTTTTAAAGCCATAACCTCTCAAAGAACTCTGATAGATACAGATGATTTCAGGTTAGATTTTAATGGACAAAAATAGATCTCAGGTATTATAGAACCCCAACAGCATAATCCATAGCAGTCTGAGAGTTTAGGGGATGGGAAGAATCATAGGGAGCTTCCTCGAGGGGTTGATCTCTGAAACAAGTCTTAGTGGCTTCATTTGAAGTAGACAAAAGAACCCTAGTCAATGGTCACACACTTGGCTACTAACAAAAAGATTGGTGGTTTGGACCCAACCAAAAGTTTCATGGGAGAAAGACTGTGATTGGGCTCCTGTAACGGTGACAAGATATGATGTGAGCACCCTGGTGGTATAGTAAGGTAGGCATTGGACTGTTCACTCTGCAAGCCAGTTCTACTCAGTCCGACGGGGTTGCCATGGGTTGGACTCAGTTCAACACTCATGAAACAGTAGCTTGTGAAAGATGTTCCCGACTGAAGACACAGTGTATGAAAATGTGCAATGGCAGAGCTAACGCAATATCCTTGGTGGCACTGTCAGGTAAGCATTGGGTTGCTAACCATAGGTCAATTGTTCAAACCCACCAGCAGTTTCATGGGGAAAAGATGAGGCTGTCTGTACCCATAAGAATTTACAGGATTGTAAAGATTCTACAGGGTTCGGCATGGACCATAATCTACATAAGGCAGTGTATACTCTGGAAGGTTTGATCCCTGAATAGCATTCTAGCACACAGTCAGTAAAAAATCCCATGAAGTCAATGTGTTCACCTCCTGCAGTGCCTGGGGTGGGGTAGGGAATCTTTCCTGTCATTCAGTTGATTTGTTAGTCACATTCTTATTTTTTCACCGGTCTGGGTCTGGCTCCTACCTCCAACTAGTCCCTCCATTTTTTCAGTTCTTTATAGCCCATGATCGCTTTTCCACCGACAGGCATTGTGCTCATCTTCCTGGACGCAAACTGGCTCCAGTTTTTAGTGTGTCCATCGAAAGCTTGATCAGGATGATGTTGCCTGACTGAAAGCTTCTGTCTTGAGTGAGTAAGGACTTCACTGAGACTTGCCTAAATATATGACTGACTAAACCCTTCTGCTGCTCTCAAGCCTGGGTTCTAGGAAGCTGCTTGCAGCCTATTCAGAGAGCCTGACTTCCTGCATACCCCACATTTCGGTTATCAGGACATGGAGGGTTTGTTGTTGATGTTGATGTTGTTGTTGTTGTTGTTAGGTGCCATGGAAGTGGTGCCAACTAGCAGAGACCCTATGTACAACAGAAGGAAAGACTGGGTCATCCCCACAATTGTGCTTGAGTTTGAGTCGATCGCTGCAGCCACTGTGTCCCTCCATCTCTTTAAAGGCCTTACTCTTTTCTCTGCCCCCTCCACTTTACCAAGCGTGACGTTCTTCTTCAGGGACTGATGTCCCCTGGCAACATGGCCAAAGTATGTGAGATGAAGCCTCGCTATCCTGGCCTCTAAAGAGCGGACTGGCTGTACTTCTTCCAAGACAAATCTGTTCATGCTTCCTGTCAATCTCCAGAGGTTAGTTGCCAGGACAATCAGGTATGCCTATGCTTATCTCCAGTTTCGTGGGTTTCATGTAATTCTAGCCTTTCTCCTCATTTCCATGGCCAGTTTCAACCTCTCTGTTTTTCCTTCCCAACACAGTTTCACAGCTTTGCTGATTTTTAAGCCATGCAATATCCTTTTGTTCTGTTTGGATGACTGCCTCTTCATCTAAGGACTGGTTGAGCATAAACACAATTAAGCCTTCTGGATTTCCAATTCATCACAATGTTATAAAGCTATATCACTGGTATTGCAAATATCAGCTGGGTAATAAGCTTTCAACAGAGATTCCAGATGAAAGAGAGACTATGAAGCAGGAAGAGGCTGTCAACTTCTGAGGAACTAACCACTGGAAAACCTCATGAAGAGCAGTGGAATACTGTCAGACACCGAAAAGCTCACCAACAGCAACAGAACCTTGTCAGATGCCATTTCAAAAGATGTGCCCCTCCTGTAAGAAAACCAAAACTGAACTTCCTGCCATTGATTCAATTCAAACTCACAGTACCCCTGAGGAGAGGATAGAAGTGTGCTCAGGGATTTCTGAGGCTGTAACTTTTTAGAGGAATAAAAAACGTCAGGTTAAAAGATGCACAAAATATGACTTAAAAAAGGAAGTGTTGCCTTCTCAACGTAGAATGGACCATAATGACATGAATGAGGTAAATCTTTCATTTGCTGATGGGGAATTACTCAAAATGAGAAGAAAAAAACCTTCCAGTTTTAAACGGGAAACAGGAAAGTATGAAGTATGAATCTAGGAAAAATTGGAAGCCATCACAAATGAAAGGGACTTCACAAAGATAGCTATCCTATGCATAAGTGAGCTGAAATGGACTGGTATTGGCCATTTTGAATCACACAACCCTAAGGTTTACTATGTCAGGACTGACAGCTTCAGAAAGAACGATGTCACTTTTATTATAAAGGACATTTCAAGATCTTTCTTGAAGCACAATGTTGTCTGTGGCAGGATGATATCTATGCAAATACAAAGAAATTCAATTCAGAAAACTATGATTCAAATTTATGAGCCAACCACTAAGGTTAGTGATAAGGAAATTGAAGAAATCTACTAATGTCTTCAGTTTGAAATTGATCAAACATGCAATCGATATGCATTGCTAATTTTTGGTGATTGGAATGAGAAAGTTGGAAACAAAGAGGGAGGAAACACAGCCTTGATGAGAGAAGCAAAGTTGGAGACCGCATGATAGAATTTTGTAAGACCAAGAACTTCTTCCCAGCAAAAATCTTTTCACAACGACACAAAGGCCAGCTATACAGATTGATGTCTCCAGATGTAATACACAGAAACCGAACTGCCTTTCTGAGGAAGAGATGATAGAGAAGCTCGATATCCAGCAAAATCCAGACCAGGGGCTGACTGGATAGATGACCAATGGCTCATAGGAAAGTTCATAAAAGAGATTTGGAACCCTTATGGGGCTTGCAAGATAAGTAGTTTATAAACCACATCCCAAAAGATATCCTTTGCATGAACTTTATAAAACACATTCTTCCCCTACTGCTACAAAACACTATTATTACTTTTAAAAATGTTATTTATATTTAACATTTTAATTTAGATATGTATAAAGTGCTTTCCAGATGGACTTCAAATAACCCTTGACTATTGACTTTTGTCAAGTCTCCTCTCAAGAGAGTAAGGATTATCATGACAGAACTTACCTATAGTAGAGACTGCTGGTGCCCTGATTATATTCCCCTCCACTTGGCTGGTGTACCTGTTCCCCAGGTACACCCCTTTCACTACCCAAGCAGAGAATGACCAATGGGGAACTGACACAGGAGTGATAGCTTTGGCTTAAGGTGGGACAAGCAACAGTGTGCAATTTATTCTCTGAAACTTCGTATGAGACCAAATTGATAGTAATCTTTAGCTGAAACCACATCCTTAATGAGCTCTCCCCTTGACCAATTCTGTTTTTTGCTTCCAGAAAGCCCTTGTTAATAAATTACATTCATGAAATGCTTTATTTCAGGCTCTGTTTTTGGGATCCTAACCTAATACAATCAGTAGCAAAACTGGTCCTGGGAATTTCTAATGGTCAGGGAGAGACCACGATCATGAAGGTGCCTTCCCCAGGGCAAGGATCATATGTTACACCCCACGTGTGCTGACTCCTGTGATTTCCCCACATGTGGGACACTTGGTTTCATAATGTGTGCTGCTTGGGGGTTTTATGTTTGTGCTTTCCCTTGAATTAAAAATGAAAAGGAAAGTCATTGAAGGAACTACATTCTAAGGATCTGGTTCCTAACAGGATTAGCTATCAAGACCAGATGGTGGGAGCTGGGGCAATGATACGCTTTATACTGATATTGCAGTATCACAGTTAAGAATTTTACCAGTGATGAACAGGGTGCACATGGCAGAGAATGCCTCAGCTAGTGCATTGCCACTGGCCTATGAGTTCAAAGCAAAGAATGTGGAATTGAGAAGCTGCTGCGAACTGCCATTAAAGAGATAAAAAACTATTAACCGGCTTGGACTATAACACTCAGCAATTTTAAAAAAGTGAACCACTTTAGTGGTACAGAGACCCAGTCATCTCCTGCAGTCAGACAATAGGCGGAGCTAAAGAGCAAGTACGGAACCCACGTCTAAGGTTAATAGAACTTCAAAACAAGCTGAATTCTCAGTCTAGGTGAATTAACTAAGCCAAAGACAGGAACTGGTTTGAAAAAAAAATGTATAATCCTGAGTCTTGGATGACAGATATCTGGGCTCATGTACTTGAGAACTTTCAGATATCAGATTTCCCTGAACTTTCTGGACATTCAGAAATGATCCACTCCTTCCCAATGGAGGATAGGTCCCTCTCCCTTTTCATGAAGATAATGCAGAGATCTGAAATGAGGCAAATACCTTCTAAGATGATGCTTTTTCCTCTTTAGAAGCAACACCACCTCCCCTCCTGGCCACCCAACATATAATTGGAATCAAATCTCAGTATCAGCCCATTAGGGAGTGCTGAGTCTGCTTAAGGAAGATAAGGATTACATACCAGAGAAGCAACAGGAGCTCTTCAGTATGGCTCAACAGGAACTGGAGAAGTATTCTTAGCAGTGGATTCTGAAGACACTTTATCAAGGTAGCACAATAAGAGAAAGTGTGTCAATATAAGGATAAGGCCTTTAGGCAACACGCTTAATAACTTCTGGGATCTCTCTCTCTCTCTCTCTGCCATTGAGTCAATCCTGCCACATAATGACCCTATAAGGCATGGTATAACTATTCATGTGGGTTTCTGAATTACAACTCTTTATCGGAGTAGAAACCTCATCCTTCTCCCATGGATTCAGTGATGGTTTTGAACTGCTGACCTTGAGATTAGCAGTCCAGCATGTAACCATTATACTACCAGGGTTTCTTGGGATCGTTCTTCATATTTAGGGGGGGGAATGACAAATTGCATTAAGTGAAATAGCACTATCTTGGTAAACAGAAGAAGGAACTGAAAGTCTTAGAGAATTAAGCATGAAAGGGTGGGTTAACTATTTAAGAAAAAAAACTTACTGCCATTGAATTGACTCTGACTCATAGCAACTGTTCTGGGGCTGCAAATCTTTATAGGAGCAGACCACTTCTTCTATCTCCTTTGGAAGCACTGGTGGTTTGAATCTTGGCAGTCCAAAACTTGCCAACGGGACTTCTTGGGTTGATTATCTACGAGAGAAAACCCTACCAGCTGATTACATTCCTCAGACTGTTTCAGAGGACACTTCATTGACCAATGTGAAAATAAGTGCAGTGAGAGGGGCTTAAAGGCACCATAAACATTGATAAAAATTGACACTGTTCTCTAAGGCTGGACAAGAGTAGAGGATGAAAAAAGGCGCTCCCCAGTATCGATGATATTTGATGAAGAATAGTATTTACATAATATTAGAAGTCAGGTTTTAGCCTTCAGCTATCAGAAGGGAAATGAATATAATTACCATAACATGCAGCAACATGGGGTTGGCATCCCAGCAGATCTGAAATGCAGATCTTTATGAAGATCCCAGTAGATCATGTTACTCTCAGGGGCAAGCCAAAAGAATATTGCTTAAGACACAAAATCAAAATAAATCAGGAACAGATAAATAGAGGCTGAGAACAGTCATCCAAAGAGAAAATTGAGATTCCTGTCACACATCCAAACTTGAGCTGGTTCTCAGAACCTGAGCCCATTGACTAAAAGAGGAATTGATTCCCCTGAGGAGGGACTCTGGAGCACCCTAGCAAGTGATTCACCTAGTGTTTCCTCAAAGAGCTTCTGACCACTTATTCAGGAAATCAGACACTAGAAAAAGGCCATACACCATTTTCCCAAAGGCATTTGTATACA
>PVJH01018197.1:0-45807 GCA_004026705.1 Nesogale talazaci | reverse complement strand
GGTTTCTGATGGTACTATTCCTTTGTATTTTGAATAGAATTTCTATTTATTTTTAAGATCAGAGAGAGCTAGGTATTACTGACAGATAATAGCAACTTACAGATATTTTGACAAAAGATTAAGTCAGAGCTTGCTAATTATTATGATGAAAATATAGTATTAGTTACAGCAGAACTAAGTGTCTAATTCATGCTATCAAAAAACTAGTTCTAAATATTGGAGAACATGCTTTGATGAGTAGTTGAAAATTTAAATGTTAAAAGTAGATCAAATAAAGTTGTGTCTGTGATATGATTATTATTTTTGTGATGACTGTCTGCAACCAATGGGCATAAATATGGTGGGCCATATACGTCAGTCTATGGGTGAAAGCATGGGACCCTAGTGGTGATGTGGTTAAGGATTGAGCTGCTACTGCAAAGTCAATGGTTTGAAGTTACCAGCTGCTCCACAATGGAAAGAGGGGGCTTTCTACCCCAGCAAGGAGACTCACAGGGGCGGTTGTAGGCCATAAAATAGGGTGGACCACTAGTCAGCATGAACTCTAAGGCTACAGTTTGCTGTTTTGGTTTGGTATGGATAACAGCTATCTCCAGGTGGTACAATTAAAATGATATCCCTGATTTAGTCCTGCATATTGTAAAGTACTCAAAAGATATTGAGGATGTGCATGTTTTGAGATTCTTAACATAAATAAATTTTTTCTGTCTTACGTATTTTAACAATAGCAGTCTTTTAAGGTTATAGATTTAGATTCTATACTTAGAACCATGTTAGATTTACTGAATTATTGGACAGTAGAGTTCTTCTGTATTTCACACTCAGATTTCCCTCTTGATGGCTTTCATTAGAATATTTCATGTGCTCTCATTCACGAACCAATGTTGGTACATTGCTATTGAACGTTTTTGGTAGCAGAGTCCCACCCAGGACACCGTACTACATTGAATTGTCAGTTCTACCCTTCAGCTGGTATTTCACAGGACACCCTCCAAATGGCAACTCTGCAATGTCTGATTCCAGACACTGGGGCTGTGGGTGTGGGGAGGCCAGAGAGAGAAGGTGCGATTCTGACCACGTTATTTCAAGCTAAATGCTATCAAACTGATTTGTTACTGCTGATATTAACTTTGATCATCTGAGAGATATTATTTCTCAGGTTTCTCTCGATTAATATTGAAAAACAAAATCAAGTTTAAAGTCACTGCCATTGGGCCAATACTGACTCAGAGTGACCCTAAAACTGCTTTCCCCCTTGAGTTTACCACTCTGTAGCTCTCCACTGGAGTAGAAAACTTTGTCTTTCTGCTGCAACACTGTTGGTAGTTTCAAACTTCTGACCTTGAGGCTTACACGACACCACAGAGTTATCCTTCCTCCCCCCACCTTTCTCTATTGTGGTCTTTGGTTATCCTGGGTAGACTAAGGAAACAAATCCATAGACACTCATAAGTGTCTAAGAAGGAGGTTTATATACAAGAGCAATTAAACATTGAGAAAATATCCCAGCTCTGTTCAGTCCAAGGTCATAGGTCCGATATTAGCCCATATGTCTGATACCCATGCATAAGTCCTCTTCAGACTCAGGAAGCACATGCAATGATACCAGGACAATCATAAACCAGTAGGTGCAGAGTCTTGTTTATCCAGTGGCAGGAGATGGATCTCAGCATTGGCAGCGGTCTCCCCATGGCTCCTTCAGTTTCCTGGGTTGCCATGTGTCACATCTGCTGCAACATTTCCCAGGGAGTGACAGAGTGTCTCCTGCTACCAAGAAGGAAGTACCAGATTTCACAGAATTCTCAGAGGAGAAGGCCACGCCCAGACAGAGGTCTCATTGGCTATCTCCAGTTTGACAGGCTAGACTCCACCCCTACCTTCTTAATCCTCAAATTGACACCAGATTAGGTGACTGCCACATTCAGTCACTCTGCATAGTTCACAGTGAGGAGAAGGGGGTCTTTAGGACTTCTCCCTTAAAGGTGGCATCATTACTGTTTGACATCCATTCTCATTTATTTGTCATCTCCTATTCATTCACTGCTATTTAATCAGTTATTTAAATTAGTATACCCAATGTCTCATAAGGTTACTCTGGGGCAGATTTTAGATACTGAAATCTATTGCGTATTCAACAGTCAGTGCACCCACCCAAGGGTCATCAAAGTGATTTCTCTGACTAGAGATTCTTCGGAGTTCTTCCTTTCCTGCTTATTTTCCCCAGGTTCTCGTTCAAGCCACTCGATCCCTGTGGTCGACCCCACAGGGGCAGCATATTTAACCACCGTTCACTCCAATGACATGGAAATTAGAGGGAAAAAAGCGCAACACAAAATGACATGTTATATATTTTATACAATCAGCTCAGAATGGTTTGGGAAATGACTCTATTTTACATAGTCTTACTATTCCACAATGAAAGACACAGAGCTCCTCTACACTGCAGTGAGACGTTAGAGTCCACCACCTGTGAGGAGGACCAGCAGGGCTGCAAGGGTCTGACCTAGCACAACAGAGAAGAGCAAGGAGAACAAGCAGAACCCAGGGAGCACCGCACATAGCAGATATCTGTGTGATTTTACCCTTGGGTTGGTACATTGAATGGTGACTATGAAATAGATACCAGCAACGATTTATTATCTTGCATGGACTGTTCTTGGAACACCTTTGGAAACACACTTCCTGCCCTGAATTGGCAAGGGTATTTGTCAAGCCAGGACAGAGTAGTTGGGGTGCCTTCCCAGGTAACAATCCATTCTACCTCAGTGGCTGCTTGGGGTGAACAAATTTTATACTGGTTTCTAAAAGCCATGTAAGGGTTTAGCATTTAAAGCCCCTTAGAATGACAGACTCTTTAGCGGAAATGATAAAAACGGGAACTCAAGGCAGCTAGTCTTCCTGGCTGCCTTGGCGCCGGCTCATTGGATTCCATGGTTCGGTGATTCATGCCAGAACAGTGTGAAACTTTATCACAAAGAGTTTTATTCTGCTTCAAACCCGCAGATGAAAAGTAATTTAGTTCATATGCTGCAGTGATGCAAATCAAAACCCATAACATTCTTATTAATTGCTGAATGCTGACAGCATTTGGAAAGCAAAGAAGTACCACCACAGAACTATGGAAACACAATAAATCTGAAGCTTAGAATTGGAAAGATGCCCAGCCTTTTGGAAGGGAAGGGTCCACCTCAACATAACTTTAGAAATGTAATTTTGCTAATGCAAAATCAGTACAACTAGTTAAAATTTCTAAATATTCTTGGGCTTAACCCCAAAGCTTCTTAATTCTACATTAAGCACCTTCTAACTTATTCTGCACTTCGAGTGAAAACTTGTTTCATTCCTCTCAGCCAATATTCCTATATGGTTTCATTTCAGACACAATTTCATTTTAGTCTTGAAGGTCTCTCAAAAATAAAGCATCCACTTGTGTACCCATCTTGTCCTCAGTGATTTTGTTGGAAAGGAGATTATTACAGAATGCCAGGCTATTAAAACAAAGTGTTCTTGCAGAGAGGGAGGATGTGAGTGGAGGCCCAATTCCTGTCTGCTACCATATTCTTAACCTATAAATATCGGGAGCCCAGATTGCAAGGATCTATATATAGCCTCCTCCCTGGGGGGCGGACAGGGAAGGAGTGGGTGAAGGGAGACATCAGATGGTGTAAGAGATGACAACATAATAATAACATAAATTATCAAGGGCTCATGGGGGAGGGGATTAGGGAGGGAGGGAGGGGAAAAATGAGGAGCAGATACCAGGGGATTAAGTAGAAAGAAAATGTTTTGGAAATGATGATGGCACCATATGTACAAATGCACTTGGTACAAATGATGCATGCATTGTTTTAAGATCTGTAAGAGCCCCCAATAAATGATTTATTAACATAATACATAAATAATAAAAACATAAAGAAGCCTCTCAAATATCTATGATCTATGGCACTGCCTACTTTATAGAAAAATAAGCTGGGTCTAACATAGAAGTCGATGTAGGATTAAACAGTCACAAAGAACTGAAATGTCAACCTTGACCTTTACTGCTCAAAACAAAGAAAATGGTTAACAATGAAAATATTTGCCAGTGCAGAAGAGGTTTGCAGATCATTGTACATGTAATATGTACATACATACACACATATTCCCCACTCCATGAACATAATAAAATACAGTTCTCCATTAATTTATTGATAATAATAGTAATGTTCAGTCCCGCAATGCAAGCAGTCACCCTGCGGAATTAGCAAACTTACACATTGAAAGGGTCGGGCATTGTTAGTTCTTTCTGTATAATTTCAATAAATAGTGAAAGATTATATTACATGTATTATATTCTAAAAAGGACCTACATCATTTCTTACCCAAGACACACTGATAGCATAAACATCCACTAATATAGGGTTGCATGCTCAAAAGGCGACCGAGAAACTTGCTAAAAGACTGCTCATGCCCAATCCCCAGAGAGTCAAATAGAGGACCCTGGGTGTCCTTGGTCTACGGTTATTCTCCTGCATGCTATCTTCAGTGTTCACTTTGAAGACCTAGCTAACATAGTGCACTGAGTCGCCTCAAAAACAAATGAGGTGAAAGAAAGATGCAGATGCATACCTAAGCTTTGTTTTGTTTTTGTTTCTACATTTTCTTTTGAGAGTGGAAGAGACTTAGGAAAAGTTTATAGACTGAGGGGAAAGAGACATCGTAGAAAGAAATGTTACTATAGCAAAGGATGCCACTGTGGTATACAGGGAAAAGAGCTGAAATTCATTAGCACACCCCTGAAGGATGGCAACTCCAGGGACATCTCTTCTTTGTCTGTGAGGGCTGTAGGAGGCAGAGTCGAATTGATCGATAGTAGTGAATTTTGGATAAAGCTTGGCATATTGTAAGCATTTAATATTTTCAGTTGTTCAATATATATTTTATATCAGGAAGTGCAGTTGGTGAAATGTTGGAGACCTCTAAGATTCCATAATTTCCAGACATGATTAGGTAATTGGAAATTGATTGGTATCATAGGTACAACCTCTCCTATTTACCTGCCTGGAATCATGCTAGTATTGATATATTGAATGGCTAAATATCTGCTTCAGAAATACCAAATGTGCTCATACAGCAGATCTCTAATCATAAAATCAGATCATGATATTGATCCTTTGACAACCACTGCTTCAAAGGAAAATACTCTTGGCAAGCTCTCTGTAGTGCTGAGGGTAAAGGATAAAAAAATCCAAATATTAGAATCTAATCTAATTCTCTCTACTTAGGAGTTGAGGAATGGTCCTAAACTGTGTGCATAAAAGTGTGCAGATTCTGCCATGTTCCTTTCCAAGTGGAATAGCCAGGTTTACAGACATTTCCGAGCTTTGGGGGTGAGGTCATGTGGTGCTGAGACGCCTCTCTGTCCCCTCAATGCAGGGGACAACATCCATTTCGTAATCTTCACGTCCAGCCTCTTGTCTCTTTAGAGAAAATGTAAAGAAAGCTCCTCCCTAGATACAGTAGTGACAGGCATCATCGGAGCATGGCAAAGTAGACGCTGAAATTTCGACATATGCTTTACACAGCACTGAAGACTTTTTTTGGCGGGTAGGTAACAATTCAGATGGTTCAAGATTCCAAAGAAGCCGATTTCTGCATGCATTTAAATCATACCATCCAGACATGTATCGTTGTCCCAGCATAATTTACTAGAGTTTATTGCTAGATTTGAAAAGTAATTGATCTTCCACCTCCCGCTCTATCCCAATGCCTAATGAGAGACTCTAACTTCCAATTATTGACTGAAGTGAGATATCGGCAATGAGTCCCGTGACTGAAAAAAGAGGAATAACATTTCCTGACAACTCTGTTGGGCTTTACAAAAATTCTAAGCTCTTCTTCCATCTATTACTATCGAAGAATCTGACATATGGTCCTTGTGCTGCTTAATTACACATTTCTTTTCCACTCCGGTTAACATATTTCACTTATTTGTCATTTCTAACATTTTAGCTAAAATTACACCATTTTATTCCTTTCAATTTGACTGATGGTATGAATTTTGATTGCTGGGGGAAAAATATGATTCAATTCTCCAAAGAAAGAGTGGAGATGTAATCAACAAAAAAACCTGAAAGGATCTGACACTCTTTTGAGAGGATGATTGGCTGCCCATACGTGGAAGCACGTGAGTGAACCTTCCTTGAGTCTCTTCTATTTGATTAACTTGTAAAGGCTAAGATCTACTGACAAATTCAATTATCCATTCAAATTATATTTCTAAATTGGCTTAATATTTTAAAGTGATGAATGGACCATGGGGGAAATTTTCCATTAAGATATGAACAAGCAGAAATATGTCCCACCATTAATACCATGCCTCTACTCGCAAACTTCCCTATTTTTCTTGATTAGCAGGATAGCTTTAATGAACACAAATATCTGGTTTATAGGTCAGTCATATTGTTTATTTTCTAGGGAGAGAAAGCTGTGCGAGCTAAGAGAGAGGCCAAAAAAAAGTGATGCTCTTAGTAAAGTGATATACATTTTGGCTTTTGGAATTACCTGTGGTGGTCTCATAAGATTTTGTGACAACTCAGCTGGATCAAGATGCTTGGTGTTTTGGCAGCTATGTAATCTCCCAGGAGGAGATCTCTCTGCTGGTGTGAACTGCTTCCACAATAAGTGGAACCTCTAGGGAAGCTGGGTTGCTTTTGCTGTGTTTTTTAGTTGATTCCAACCCTTAGTCAGAAAATGTACATATTTTACTGTTTTTGCTTCTGTAGCAAGCCAACCTCAAACACTCCCCTAGTAATGCAGACCATCAAGAAAGAATATTATTTGTCTAGAGTCAGTTTATAAAGAGACAGCATTCACTAATGACTGCCTGGTAGGAGCAATTTAGCAATAAGCCAGTGCTGATTGCAAAAGACATTCTGAGAGAGATTTCAGACCAGCACATAGTGATAAGTCACAAGTTGCTAAGCACTTGCCCCCTTTGGAGACTTAATGTGCCATAGTCAGAAGAAAAGATAAATGCTTTCCATATGATCTTCTATTACAGCTTGAACCGCTGTCAGAATTTGATTACAGTTAACCAAATTTTAGGGAATGGATTGGGACTAAGATTTTAAGATAAAAATTGATTTCTACATGAAATGGAAATTAGCAATTTATCACAAGAATGCTATTGGGGAAAAAAGTCTATTTGACTAATTATAGATAATAAAGTACATTATCATTTCACTTTTTGCCTTATATACTGATAAAAAGCAGACACACACAATAAAACAATCTCAGTGAAAATGACCTTTAATCTTACAAACATTATTTAACTCTTTATATTATTATATTAAATCTTTTATAAACAGCATTTAAATCTTTTTTAAAAGTCAGTAATTTTCCTTTTTTAAAGTCAGTAACTTTCTCTTTTTCTTTTTTTGGGGGCATCACTGCCCTCAGGTGGTGGGAGCAGGAGGCCCAGCCTTTGCTCCGTGGAGCTGGAATCGAACCTCCATCCCAGTGGGCTGCAGTCCTGTGCACAACCACTACACCACCGGAGCTCAGCCCTCAGTAACTTTCATTTGTTAAAAAAGGGTATGTTGAGTTGAATTTTCATTGTACTACTAGATATTATAGATTCCAGTCTCACATTTTTATTAATCAGAATATCTGTGTGTGCATGCATATACATATATATAACTTATGAATCAGAATGGACTTAATGGCAGTGATTTGTTTTGAGATTTGACAGAATAAATGCTTACCAAGCAGTCATCTCATAGCCTATTGATGAAGGTAAACACAGGCTCACTATGTGGAAGTATTTTGAGTTTCCTGAATAGGTGTTACTTTGAGTCCTTACATGAGACCAGCCTATGTTACAGCTTAGGAAACAGGTTCAGAAAAGTTAAACACATGTGAAAAAGCATGCAGCAGCCTGATAAGGCTGGGTTTTGAGTGCAAGTCTGCTAATTTCTTCATACCACTTGAGATATAAAAAAAGTGTTTTAAAAAGATATTTAACAAAGCACCAAAATTTGTGGTTTCTTAACTTTAAATATGAAGTAAACATGTCCTTTGAGATGTAAGTACAGAACTCAGATGGCATCATGCAACTGTATGAAATTGTATAAATAATTTCTTGTGCGTCTGAGAGCCATGTCTCTATCACAATTCTGGAAAATCTGACTACCTCCTAACTCTACCTTTTATAAGACTCCTCTTTGATTGGGAAGGAAAGAAAAGAAAAAAACAAACTCTCCAAGGTCGGGCTTCTTGTTGGATAGCAGGAAATATATCTCATCAAAGTTTAATTCAGAAGTGGAACCAGGTATATCATTGATGACATAAGGCAGAACTTGACTAAAGAAGTTAACACTAGAAACTTTTGCTTCATTTACTCTTCAAGGCATTTGCTTGTGTGGATCATAATAAACTATGTATAATATTGCAAAGAACGGGGATTCCTGATCACATAATTATGCTCATGTATATCCTGTACATAGTCCAGTATTCAGTTGTTCACACAAAAGAAGGGAATGCTGTATGGCTTAAAACTTGGAAAGGTGTGCATCAGGGTTTTACCTTTTCTCCATCCTTGTTCAATCTGCATGTTGAGCAAATAAGCTGAGAAGGTGGACTATATGAAAAAGAACACAGCATGAGGCTTGGAGGAAGACTTATTAACAACCATCGATAAACAGATGATACAACCTTGCTTGCTAAAGGGGAGAAAACCAAAAGTTGCAGGCTTCAACTCGCATGAAAAGAAAGTGATAATCCACGAACTGAATCAATAGGCAAGGACATGATGAACTGACAAAATATGGAGTTTACCAAGAATTTTATTTTACTTGGATCCACCATCAAATGATATCTCGCATTGGACACATCTTCATAACATCCCTTTGAAGTGTTAAAGAGCCAAAATATCATGAAGGTGAGCCTAACCCAAGTCATGGGATTTTTGATGGTCTCATAAACATTTGAGAGCTGGCCAATGAGTATGGAAGAATAAGAGAAGGTTGAAGCATTGGAATGAGGGATTGGTGAGGAATATTGAATGTCATGGGCTGTCAGAACAAACTAATCTGTATTTGAAAAAGTGCAGCCAGAAAGCTCCATAGAAGTGAGATTGATAAGACTTCTGGATTACTAGGAGAAAGGTATTATGCTGGATAAAGTAGAGCATCAGTGAAAAAGCAAGAGCCTCAATGAGATTTATTGATTAAATAGGCCTAACAAAGGACTCAACCTTCACAGTTATGAGGAGAGTGTAAGATCAGGTAGCACTTCATTTTATTGTGCAAAGTATCATAACTATTCTTAGTTGCACAACACTCACTTATTGGCCCCTAGCAACAACAATAATAAAGCATAAATGAGACATGATTTCCTTTAACTGGTGGATACAGTAATTAGAGGAAAGCACATTACCTAAAATTATGTCATCAATCTTGACCTTTGTCCACAAATAAAGATAATGTCTTTCTAATCATACAAATCTATCTTGAAAGGAGTAGGGTCATAACACTCCTTAGAAGCAATGATGGCAAGACTTCGTCCATAGAAATTGGACAGGTTAGTAGGAAGACATTGTTTCTGAAGAAAAAGAGCACAAAGCTTCATACATGGTAAATGGGTAATCCAAGAAAGAGCAATGCTTTCAACAAGATGGATTGTCACAATGGTGGCAATAAAGATTCACAACATAGCTCAATGAGAAAAATGGCTCAGCACCGGGCAATGGAGTTTTCAGATTTAAACACAGGTCTGCTATGAGTCAGAACCAACCCACTGGCCCCCAAAACCAGCAATTCCACTGGTCTCCACATTCTTTCAGCATCTGCTGTGGTCTATGTGTGTGTTAAAATTTTACCTTTTCCAATAAATGTTGGGTCGTTGGTTTAAGAGCTTATTTCTATGAAAAATGAAACTAAAAGGGCCCTTACAATCTTGGTAGGAAAGCATTAAATAATAGTTCAAACAAGGGGTTCAGCTTTTAGTGATTGCTCTTATTTGGTGGTTGCGGGGAGGGGTGTGAGATATACAGTGGAGTTATTTCAGGGAAGGCCTTTACCAACAATTCTATTTCCTTTCCTGATAGCTAAATAGGTGGTCCTAGACCATCTGAAAACTTTATATCCTACTTTTCCCATTTTGAATTGTTTTAGTGGTGAAAAAAGGGTGAGAAAGACCTACATGAAAGAGGAAGAATAAACAGAGTGACATTTTTGCAGAATCTGGCAGCAGCTGAATCATGGGACAAGGATGGGCAGCTCCCTGCAGCAGCAATGATGAATAAACATAGGAACTCTTGACACTCTCTATTGGTACATTTGCAGAGCCCAGATTTGATGCTCTTTCTGGTGTGACCTTGGTAGTATTGACAGTTGTAGCAAAGGAACCTGGTTTAATGAGGGTCATGGTCTTAAATCTAACCCTAGTCCTTGTCTTCTAAGATCGCCCTAAGATAATCAAAGAAAGTTTATGGTAAGGTTGAGAGGCGGGAACTTCACTTCTGGCAATGCAGGGGGAAAAGAAGCCTAAGCCAAATTAGAAGAGAAGAGAGTGGGAATTGGGGACATGGCAGCTGTCTGAGATTCTATCTCTTTTACAATCCATCTCCTGTCCCATCCCTTTTTCTCTGGGTCAGGCACGCACAATGAGTGGCAAGGTCTACCACCTCTGACCCTAAACACATGCTTTTTGTTCTTGGCAAGCAAAAATTGAGAAATAAGCAAGGGTGAACTGGGCAGGAAGAGAGAAAATAAAGATTGCCTTCTTGAGGACTCAAAGGTGAAGAGCCACCAGGTGTCACAGAGTGAAGTTCCTGTTGTCATAGCATTTACAGAAAGTGAATGTCATTCATAACATTAAATGGACCTGTGAACTCTATAGCCACGGTATTCAGGGCTCTCTCTTAATCATTCGGCCTTCTCCTTGTCAATGAATAAATGCTGCCTGCCATCACTGGGCTCTGACTGTCTCATTTAAATGAGGAGCTTCCCATTACTCATTCAGGCATACTGGCTTCCTGCTTCAGAGCCTCCATTTCTTGGAAATAGCCTGTCAGCTCCCATCTGCTTCATGAAGTTGTCGGCCCCCAGAGAGTGGGACCTCCACTCTGATCTCCTGTCAGATGATGGCAACCCAGAAGGGAATTACCTTTCCAATCTGCCAGAAATTGCTTTCATGATTTCAAGGCCTGCCTCAGGGAGCCACAAGATACTATACTCAGATGAAAATTAGATTTGTAAGTACACCACTTTCTTCTCTAGCTGGCTTACAAAACTTTTCTTACTTTTGTATGTTGCAAGGGCTGGAAGGGCTTTAAATTTATAGCCATTCATAAGCAGGGTCCTTTCTAACACAAATACTGTTTGACTACATCAAGAAGGTGTGGCAAAAGCCCACAAATAGACAAAAGACTTTTCTGTGGTGAAAAATGGAAGTTAAACTCCTTGTCAGTTTCAAGCATGAAGTGGATTATAGCAGGTACAATTAATTGCCATTACATTTATTGGAACCTTGAAAACAATTAGAAAGTGTCCTGGTTGATATGACAGATTCATTAATCATTTAACATATTCTTGCAAATTGATTTATCAACCAAATAGCTACCTCTGGTTGAATAACTCACGATTGTTCTTATGGCTGTATTCATAACACGAGTCTGTTTTTAAAGGAAACCAAGAAACTTGAGCTTAATTTAACCCCTCACTTTCAGTATTTATAGAGATTACATATCAATCTGTTGACTTTAGAGCCATTAGACCAATAGAGGAAGGAGTTCACAAAGCAGACATTTAGAAGGGTGGAACTGTGCTATACACACATTCCATAGGGGACTCATTCCACAGGGGAAGAAATTATACTGATAGAGAAGACACACTCAGTATAATATCTTAAGGATGATGCAGCTGGGTCTTGGGAATAATTAAACCTTGTCTGAACCAATTTTAAAGTCACCAGAGAGCAAATCAGCGTTTTAGAGTTATAAACTACTTAAGGTCATTGAACAATCTCCCTATGGTATCTCTGACAAGTGAACAGAGAAACTCTCACTAAATTCTTATAGTGATAAAATCTGCACTTCTTTTGTTATTTTATGGGGTAGTTTTGACTAGAGGAATTATTTCTTTTTTAGAGTAAAATTTTACCTCTTTGCTATGCTCACTTTATTGGCTCCTGGAGCCAAGAGTAGACCCTATATCCTTTTCAAGTGGCTTTCTAATTCTTTAAGACATCTTCCCTAACCTCTTCAGTTTACTCTGGTCAAACCTACGATTCATGCATGATGGTTCTAAAACTCTTTATTCAGCTCCACTCTGTGGGAGAGTTTTCATTTGGTAGTCATTTATCTAAACTGTAGTTGTCTAGAAAAGATGACAATTCAAATGTGGGCAGAGTGAACTACAACCATCTCTGTTTGGAGTCTTTAGGTTTTTCAATGTAATTTAGGATTATTTTGTCTTTATTGGAAAACTTCAGCACAATAGTTGACTCTTATTGAACGTGCTGTCACCTAATCACAGAAAAGGCATTGTTGTGATCACTGTTAAAACATACAAATCTTACCCTATGCTGCATTTCAATCTGTTCAGGCTTTCTTAGGAGGCAAGATTTAGGTATGTATTATGAAGTATAAGAGGACAAGTTTAAGACCTAATTGTTGCTCTTCTCCTTTCTAGCTCTGACAAAGTCAACTCACTACTATTGAGTGGATTTCAATAGGGAAAAGATAGGACAATACCTGTCGTAGAAACTTTGTGGGTTTCTGAGATTCTAAACTTTTTTTTGGGGGGGGGGCATCACTGCTCTCCGGTGGTGGGAGTAGGAGGCCCAGCCCCACTGCTAGAATTGAACCTCCGCCCCAGTGGGCCGCAGTCCCACGCACAACCACTACACCACAGGGGCTCAGCCTGAGACTGTAACCTTTTACAGGAGTAGAAAACCTCATCGTTTTTTCCATAGAACAGCTGGTGGTTTCAAACTGTTGACCTTGCAGTTAGAAGCCCACTGCGTAATCCACTATACTACTAGGGTGCCTTAGCTATGACCTAATCTATGACCTTGGCTATGGCCAAGCCAAAGAACAAGTGTGAGGGTGATAGAGAACTGAGCAGTGCTTCATTTTATTGCACAGAAGGTCACTGTGAGTAAGAACTAGCTGGACGGAGCTACCAAAAATATTACCAGATACAAGGAGTTAAATCTTGCTGAGTCTCAAATTCTTCACTTATACACCAGGGATCATAACAACACTCTTTATCATAGAATTATTATTGGGCATGCATGTACAATGCTTGATAAGTTCTCAGTGCTATAAACTCTTGTTATTAATGTCAATGTTTCTGTGTCATTCATAATGTTAGTTACTTTTCCTTCCATCTCTCCTGTTCCTTTATGTAAGATGGATTTTCTTCTTAGGAGCAGCGAGTTGATTCTGACTTAAGACAAGCCTGTACACCTGAACAAAGCACTGCCTAGTCCTGAATCATCCTTAAACTCTGCTAGGGTTGAATCCATTGTTGCAACCACTATGTCAATTCTTCTCCCTGGGCTTCCTCCCTTTCCCTGGCCCCAAGTTTAACCAAAAAAGAGGTTGTTCCTGACAACATATGTATAGTTGACATTCTGGAAGAAGTACAATTAGAAAAAAAGAGATAATATGTATAATACAACTGAGTCTAAAATTAGAAAAAATTCCAAACTAACACTTTTTAGCTAAATTTTGTTTTTTAATACCTACCATGATATCTAATCTTTCCATTTGTATAGTTATATGTGATGCTCTTCTGTGTAATAAGTAGAGTCTTTGAAACAAATTCACTGTTGAAAGAAAAAAAATAATAAAATGAGTCTTTTATTTTATTTAAATTCATCTTTATTCTCAGTTGTGCATTCATTATGTCCCAAGGAAAGTCCTAGGGTCAAATAATGATCCTATACCATGGTGCTGAGGAGGCCTGGGTCTCGATGCTTATTTCTCTCCATCCTTTTATTTAAATTAATTTTCTACCTACTGATGCTAGTCCATCATCCTAGGTGCAGCTGCCTGAATATTCCAATTTCTTTAAACTGGTCAGCTTCTTTTTGTTGTTGTTCTCCAGATTTTCCAGATTTCTACATTCTTCTGCTTGGACTTGCTGCTATTCACTTTTTCTAAGACCCTCACAGAGCAAATCAACCTTTCCCAGCTGCCATGGAATCAGACTTCAGTCAGCTTGAAAACTTGCTAATTACTTTTCATGGTATACTGTCACTGATTATGACCTTAAGCCCTTGAATCAGGCAGACTTGAACTTGAATTATAGCTTCTCCACTTCTTAAAGCTGACCTTGGGTAATATTCAATCTTCTTAAGCCTTATCGCCTCATCCCTAAAATGAGGATAATATTATTTATGCTTCACAAGCATTGTAAGATGTTTAGAAAGTCATTGGGCAGAGTTAATTTTATTAGCTATTGTTTAATGTAATTAAAACTCATGATATCTCAATGGGAAATACTGGACAACATTATGAAACCTGCCCTCAGAAGCGAAGAGATGAGTGATTCATCACCACCACCACCACCACCATCATCATCATGATTTGGGGGCATAATCAATCACCTTTGCCCTATCTGTGATGCCATTACCCTCAGCATCCATCTCTCTAGAGACTCAAGTATCATCATCGATGCCTGTGGCACCCTACAGATTCCTGACTTTCTTGGGTTCAGAATTTCTCTCTGCATTCCTCTGCAGTTCCACATACTTCTATGACTGCTACTACACATTTCTTTCTTTGTAGTTCATGAAGAACAGATTGTCAATTAAACTACTTTCATAATTTCCCCAACTATTAATATTTTGAACCTTAATCACTGAGGCTCATCACTTCCATCCTGAGTAGGTAGTCAGACTTCTGTCTTTAATTATTTTACAGTGATCAACATAAAGCATATCTGTCCATTTTTCCTTCTCAAAAATCTTACTTTGATAGCCCTGGAAAAACAGGACATGGTTTTCCTGTTTCAAGTCTCCCCTTGCCTATGTTATCATAATTTCCCAAGTGATACTGATAGCATCTCAGCCATCTTATTCACAAACTTTTCAATAACCTAAAATGTAATTTATACTAAGAAAGGCACTTGAATTCATGTTGAATTACTATGTACTCATCTTTCTTCCTGTGACTATTTCAGTTCCCATTGACTGATGTTCTTTCCACACTAATTTGTGACAAGAACAAGATAACAGCTAGGAATTTCTTAATTTTCAGTGTCATCTGATATAATATCTTAATAGCAGATTATTCTCTTATTTGTATCTTGTTCTGAAAATGCCAGAAGACTAGAATATCCTTATCATTCTATTTATTTTTCATAGGTCTCAGTTTAATGTATTTAATATTACCTGGAGGTATATATACATATATAACTGTATACTATATAATATCGATATATACCTATACAACATGTCTATATAATAGTGGCATATATACTTATATAATATATATTAATGTGAGCTTATTAAAGAACTCTATATCCAGATTTACTCATTTACTTTGTTAATTCTTCCTAGTATTCTTGATCAACTTTTTCTTTGTATGACCAGGATTCTGATTTGGGGAACCTGTGGTTTATTTTTGAGCCACATCCCTTTCAGAGTTTTTGGGTATTGTCTTATGTCTATCTTTTAGCAGAAACTTTAAATAGCACATGACATATTTGTGATTTAATTAAGCATTTCTTTCCACAGCTATTATAAACTGTAAGATATTATCACATTCACAGAAAGTGTCCATGCTTCCATTTTACTGTTAATTGGTTCTTCTTGGGTGGTCAGAATAAAGTGCAGATAATAGTTTCCTCTGTCGCTTCCTCTTCCTGCTGAAAGATGTAATCATCAAGTAGGGAAGTAGAGAACTTATTAGATCCTCTGGTTCTATAAGGATGTAAATCAAAGTAGCTGGCTGGATAGTAAATGACTCTCAGAATTAAGATAATTTTTTTAATGAATCAGTATTATGAGAATCTAACCATCTAGCCTGGAAGACTTGAGGTATATTTCCATTGTGGTATGCTTCTCTTACTCTCTCAATCTCCTTTTGGGGTTTTATTCATTATTTTTCTTATTAGGATGGTGGTCCTTTCATCTAATGTAAAACTTGGCAGAATTCAGAACCTGTGTCAGGCTTACACCTGTCAGAGAAGACAATCCCACTGGGTGTGTATGGTGCAGGAGGTTCAGTAGACAACAGGATAAAGGGGACAGACTTGTGATGGTGCACAAGGACAAGCAAGTACAGCAAGTCCCAACTCTCACGAATTTCACAGCACATATGATTTTCGGTTTTCCATATACAGATAGTTCCTCACTTGCACTGGGTTCTGTTCATTATATCACTGAGCATCTGCAAATGGACATCTGAGGATGAGCCCATCAACAAACTGAATCTTGCAACAAGAAAATTCAAACAAAACATTGTCACTAACTCCATTCCTACTCATAAACAAACCCCCAAACCAGCTCTGCACTGTTCTCAAGTTGATTGCTGCAATTCGTGATGCCAATAGGACAGGGTAGAAGTGCCCAGGTGGGTTTCTGAGACTGAACCTTTCTGGCGGTAGAAATCCTCATCTTTCCTCTGAGGAAGAGCTGGTGTTTTCAAACTGCTGACCTCGTGGTCAGTAGCACCATGCATAACCCACTCCACCATCAGGAGATAGCCAGCGGGGAACTGCTAGCTGAGGGGCTTGGAGAACCAACTTTGGCGTGGGCCATACAACACCTATTAGACAGTGCCCCCAGGGCTGCCACATAATCTTACAAAGCAAACTCGAACTCACTACTATCAGGTCGACTCCGACTCACAACGTCTGTAAAGGTAGGGGCAGACCTGCTCCCGTGGGCTCTTCATAGGAGCAGAAAACTTTCCCTTTCTCCTGAAGAGCAGCTAGTGGTTCCCAACTGCTTATTTTGCAGTTAGCAGCCCAATAGGATGTACCAAAAGGAAAACAACATGTTTATAAAGTAGTACACCATGATTCAAGCACATCATTTAGTCAGGGATTACCTGTATAAGTAAATATGGGAGTCAACTTCAAAAAGTTCATGGGAAAATATTTTTCAGTGAGTTTTTGAATACACCCACATTTCAAAAATCATATGATTGGGGGCTATTGCAGCTCTTGTCACAATTCATCTATTCTTCCATTGTACCAAGCACATTTGGACATTTTTTGCCACCATCATTTTTAAAACATTTTCTTTCTACTTGAGCCCTTGGTATCAGCTCCTCATTTCCCCCCTCCACCTCCCACCTTCTCTCCCTCATGAACACTTGATAATTTATAAATTATTATTTTTCATGTCTTACACGGATATGCCTCCCTTCACCCACTTTTCAGTTGTCTGTCTCTCTGGGAGGGGGTAGTGCATAGATTTCTGTGATTGTTTCCCCTTCTTCTCATACCTCTTTCTCCTCCTCCTGGTATAGCTACTCTCATTATTGGTCCTGAGGGTTTCATCTGTCCCAGATTCCCTGTGCTTCCAGCTCTTATCTATACCTGTGTACATACTCTGCTCTAGCCAGATTTGTAAGATAGAATTGGAATCATGATATTGGGAGGGAGGAAGCATTAAAGAACTAGAGGAAAGTTGTATATTTCATTACTGCTATACAGCACCCTGACTGGCTCGTTTCTTCCTTATTACCCTTCTTTCTGTAAGGGGATCTCCAATAGTCTACAGATGAGCTTTCAGTCTCTACTCCACACTCCTCCTCATTCACATTAATATGGATTTTTGCTATGGGGCTTTGATGCCTGATACCTGATCCTATCAATATCTCATGATCACACAGGCTGGTGTGCTTTGTCCATGTGGGCTTTGTTGCTTCTCAGCTAGATGGCTGCTTGTTTATCTTCAAGCCTTTAAGATATCAGATGCTATAACTTTTTATAGCTGGGCACCATCAGTTTTCTTCACCACATTTGTTTATGAACCCATTTTTTTTTCAGCAATTTTTTCAGGAAAGGTGAGCATCACAGAATGCTGGGTTATTAGAACAAAGTGTTCTTGAGTTGAGAGAGTACTTGAGCACAGGTCCAGTGTCTGCTACCTTGATACTTAACATATAAATATATGTGCAGATCTATTTCCCTATGTTATATATAAATATATTTACATATGTACATGCCTGTATTTAGGCTTCTATAACTACCCTTTGCCTCCTAGTTCTTTCCTCTATTTCCCTTTACTTTCCTCTTGTCTCACTATCATTTAAGCCTTCATTCGGGTTTCAATTATTTCTCTAGGCTACATTGTCCTTGATCAAGCCCCACCAGGTATCCTATGCCCTCTTTGTGTTGATTTTATATCACTTGTTGTTCCCCTGGGCCTGGATTTGCTAACATCCCCCTTCCTTTCCACTTCTCCTCCTCTCCTGTGTCCTCCTGGAACCATTGGTCTCTTTTTTTTAATCCTCTGGATTGTTTATCCTGCTTATCTTATCTCAGTAGAGATGCAGAGACAATAGTAAGCACAAAAAATGAGACAGAACAAAACAAAGCAGCAATACAAAAGCAAACAACAAAATAACAAAAACCAAAGCAAAACAAAACAAACAAACAACCTATAGATAGGACCAGGTCTGTTTGTTGACATTTAGGAGTATTTTCCATGACCTGGCTCCCACAGACTATTTTTGGCATCCCATGGGGACTTCATTACTCTGCTCTCCTTGTTGTAATGTCTTACACTCTTAGTGTTTCACTTTGCTTTGGTAGGGTCAGATCAGGCACAATTCCTGCACTGTGTCTCCAGTGTTGTTCCCAGCAGTGTTTTGAGTCAGTGATGGATGTTTTGCCTCATTGTGCCTATGGTCCTCTCTGAGCATTGGCTGCTCTGAGAAGGATTCGTGTTCTCAGGATTTGGTGGGCAAAGATGTGTTTCACACTCTCTTCTTCCCACTTTGTTTGCTCCTGTACACACACTTTTATCTTGCTTATTTTTGTTGTTAAGAATATACATAGCACAGTTACTATATATATATATAGTCTTTCAGATTCTTATTGCATACATTGTTTCCAAATGATGTTTTTCTAATTGGTAGCTTGTCTTTTCACTTTTTTAGTAAAATATTTTGGTGAAGAAATCTGTAAACATTTTCATATGGTTTCATTTGTTTTGTGTTTTCTGTTCACATATATATTCTTGACATACCCTATTACTTCTTTATAATGATTTAGCTCCTAAACAAGCTAGACATCCATCCCAATTTTCCAGTCATAAGTCACTCTATTCAATTTTGGATAGAACTATGGAATTATATTTGGAATCCTGTGTTACTTTTTCAATTACTATTGCTTATTTTATTTCTATGAAGTAGAACATAAATACTATTGTCACATTTATGACCAATATTCTTTATTTCTTCTTCCTACTTTTCCTTGATTTTTTCTCCAAAAGCTTTCTGTGAAAATTCTAATATTACGTGCTATTATTACAATAGTAATTGAAGGAAAATAAAAAAATTTTCTTCAACAGTTTTTCTTATTATTATTACTTCCAGTGATTACTTCTGGAAGGGTCACATTTCCCCTTACAAAGGTTAAATATACATACTGTTCTACACACATCTTTCTTTTGACTTTAAGATATGTGTTTTTCCCGCTCCTCGTTAAGTATACACTTTACTTTGCCAGTGATCTCAATTATATGCAGTCATTGTCTAGAAATGCCAATGTTGCCCCTAAGAACCATATATATTTTCAGTTTTTCTTTTTTAATTAAAAAGACTTGTTTACATAAAAGCTGTAAATCACACAATTTAAATCTTCACTCATATTAGGAAGGGTTGTTCACTCATCGCCACAATACATTTCAGAACATTTTATTCTTCTCTGTACTTATTGTTGTTAATCACCATTTAATCTCAACCTCTCCTGCCACGTCCTTAGGAAATTATTAATCCAGTTACTGACTCTATCCTGGATTTCTTATACAGAAAAACACACAAAACAAAATCAAGAGATAAAACAAAAATCACAGAAAACAACAATGATGAAGTTAATCAGATGAAACTGCAATCATAAAGAAAGCATAAAATATTAAAAACTGGGACAATTTTAAAATGGATCAAAGGGGAGATCAAGTAATAAGGTGTTAATTTTTAACCTAACTGCATTAGTCATATACAGAGACATATATAAACAAACCAAAAATATACTAATGAACTCTGGGCTCACCTGTAATCCTGCTCTTAATCTGAGAGTAAATAGTTCTAAGGACAGGGTTCACATGGAGAGATCAATGAAAATGTGGGTGCTATAGCAATGTGTGTTGGGGAAAATGAGAGAGTATCCATATCTCTGAAAGAGTAGCACTTGGTATCTTAAAGGCTTATCTTAAAACAAGCAGTCGTTCAAGCAACTCTACATGCCAGAAGCACAACAGCCTGTGTGATTCAAGGACTATTAAAAACAAAATCCAACTCCAGAGGGAATGGTATCAGAGCTTAAATTCTGAATGTCTAGTTTATAGAAGACGATGAATGACAGTGTAAATCCAAATTCATTAGCGGGGTCCCCAGGAGGATTAAGCTTCTGTAAATATTTGAGATATGTAAATAGACTTGCTTTAAGACAGAGAGCATTGTAATTTATTTATTTTAGGGGTCCAGACAGACAACCATGGAGTAGTAGAGGTAGAAATCTCATACTTGTCCTCCAAATCCCCTTTTTTTCCTTCATAATTTTGAGTTTGGTAAACATGAGCCCAGATACCTTCTGGCCTATTCCAAATTCACCCACAAACAAGTTGAAGAAAAACAATCTGTTAATGAGTCTTATCGTACTTGTCTGGCTCTCAATTAATCTTTGAATTTCCATTCCAGGAAGATACTTTTTCTCCCAACTGATATGCGAGGGCTTGTATATAGGGTCATTTCCTGGCACGAATAATCATTTTCCACAAACTTGTCAGTGTTATCAGTTTTTAGCTTGTCCCATTTAGTATTTTTTCAACTTGCCTTCAATACTACAAATTAGAATACAATTGAATGCATGAATTAATTAATTAATTAATATAGTATTAGTTAAGTGAGAATTTTAAAATACATTTATTAGTTAGCCCCAGAGTCATTCTCTGCTGTATAAATACACCAGAGGCAAACAATTTCATGTGGTTTAAGTCAGAAAAGGATGAAAAGTTGTAATCAGTGTTCATGGTCCAAAAATTATGCTGATTTTCTAAGGATAGGAGAAAAATTTTCATGGCATGATTTTTTTTTCTTAATGATTCTATCTTGAGAAGGTATGGTAAGCCTACCACTGAAGATCCCCACAGTCATCTAAGTCATATATAGCATTGAAGGAGTGTGTGCTTGCTCCAGAATGACATTTTTTTTGTCTTTCAGTGATGACACATATTTGAAAGGTTTATGACTTTACTGACAGACACAGTACTGGCTGGATCCACATTTAAGTACACCCAGTAGAATGATGGAAACAAGTGGTAATGGTCCTTGCTTGCATGCAACATTTACTCCATACAGCACATGAGCTCGAGATGATTTCTAAGTCCACAGAGCTTATTTATAATTCGTTTTTAAATAAAAATGTTATCATGTGATTAAAGCAGTGAGCCAGATTTAACATTATGAAACCATACATTTAAGGGATAGAGTTTCTATTTAGAAAATTACTCCCATAGCATTCAAAGCATTTCACTTTATTTTCAATGTCACATCTGCATTTTTAATGACTAAAGAGACTCTGACTGTCTTTAGGTCATAGTGATATAATGCCTTATGTCAGGACACTGGAATTACCAGTTTAGCTTTAGAACTTTTATAGTCTAATGCTCTCTGAATGCTAATAAGTATTGCTCATTTAGTGGGATAAAAGACAGTACCAACATCAAGGTAGGGGAATAGGGGTGGTGGTGATGATTATAAAAGTTGGAAACAAACATCATGAGTCTACGTTTCTTCACTTCTCTCACTTCATTTCCTTGGCTACAAACTCCCTTTTTCTGACACTTTGCTTAAACTTTGCTATATATCTAAAGCAGCCCCATTGTGAAAGAAAATGAAAATGATATTGGCAAGAATTTGCTGGATGATTATGCTAGCCAGATATGGGATTCATGAAGACAACTCGCAACGCTTACTAATAATTCAAGTCAACACAAATGGTCTTTCTATTGTTTGTCCTTGTGTATTTAAATGCAAATATGTCACAGCCCAAAATGTTGAAATTTCATATCTATGATTTATAAGGCTGGGATTTCTTGAAATTCAAATAATGATACATTTATACATCGTAAAGATAAATATTAAATATTCAGAAAGGATTCTAAAGTAGCTGAGAATGCTTCTTATGTTTCATTTTGATGTTATGGCATTTCTATCATTTACATTTGACATATCGGCAAATATTTGTATGGAGGTATTTGAATTAATATGCATGTCTCAGTCAGATGTAGCCCCGTTTTAACCCTATTGGCTTTAAAGAAAATGAACTAGATCGAAGATCTTTGACACTCCTTAGTTCATTCTTCTATGGCTTCTGCAATCAGCATGACCTTCGATAGAGGGACAGAGATCATCCCTTTAATCATATTAACTAAGGACAAGCATATTGCTACAGATAGGAGCTTATGATACAGGGACTTTAGGATAGATAACCCCCTCAGGGCCAACAAGGAAAGTAGAGATATCAGGAGGACTAGAAGAGGGTGGGGGAAGAAAGGGGGAACCTGTCACGGGGATCAACTTACCCCTTTCCTGGGAGACAAATAATGGAAAAGTGGATGAGGGGTGACAGAGGACCATGTAGCATATGAAATAAACAATCTATAACTTATCAAGGATTTGTGAGGGAGGATGGGTGGGGGGAGGGAGAAGAAATGGGGAGCAAATATCACAGGCTCAAGAGGGAAGAGAATGCTTTAAAAATGATGAGGACCGCATATGTGCAAATGCGCTTGACACACTGGAGGAAAGTATGGATTGTGATAAGAGATGTGGGAGCACCAAGGAAAGTATTAAAAAAAAAGAATATTAAGAACCAAAATTTGGTACTGACACAAAGAAAAACATGTTATATGAATACACTACTATTGATTTTTTTAGCAGTTACTGTCATTTTCCTTTTTCCTTGTAAAGTTATTATTAAGCCAATATTATGTAAATTGATTCCAGTTCACTGATTAAACCCACTGACTATTGCTTTAATAATAGTTTAGATATTTTGTACTGTGCTTCAATTTTAATAAAGCTATTTCAAATTTCGCAGTAGATTGAAGACAAATCAAAGTTACAACTATACGTAATATTCTAAGCCTTGAAATCCATTGAGGCGGTTCTTTTCTGTGCGTTAGGATCATTCTGAGTCAGAGGAAATCAAGAGCAGCATTTTTAGGCTTTGTTTTGGAGTAAAAATATGGTTAATCATTTGCAAACCAAGACCCAGCTCACTAATGACATCCCACAGTGGCTAACCCATGTTCTATTTGAAAGAAAGCCCTCTCTACTCAGTAACAAGCAGGATTCCTGGTGGAACAGTGGTTGTATGTCGAGCTGCAGTCTGCATGGTCAGCAGTTTGAGACCTCCAGCAGGTCCTCAGGAGAAAGACTGGGCTTTCTGCTCCTGTAAACAGTTATGGATTTCCAGCCAGCACCCTCCCTCAGCTTTCTCTGCAGGAGGTAGCACCTTTGCAGGGAGGGGCAAGAAAGGAAGCCTGACCCCACACATGGTCTCCATGGGGGATGGGACAAGATAACAATAAAACAACACTACCAATAACGACAAACAGGTACAGACTTACGAACCCACAGGACTCACTATAAATCAGCATCGACTTGATGGCAGGGAGTTTTGGTTTTTATCCAGTCACTAGAAGAGCTCCAGTTACATGTTCGGATGCTACCAGAAAGACCGGTAGTTTAAGACAGAGCATAGTCTTGGAAGCTCACTATGTGTTGGCATGGACTTGATAGCAGTGAGTTGGTTTTTAGTTCAGTATCTATAATATTACTTCTTGCTGTTGATAAATTTCTGGCTTTTGGTAGATTTACTTAGGTGACTCAAAACACCTTGCATCTTTATTAACGAGATTCTGAGAGAATGAAAGCAATACTTTTACTAATCAATTCAGAGGGAAGTGTATTTTTAAATGTTCTTTCCCACATCTTGGTGAGATCCTATTAAAATATTTAATGCATGGGTTATTTTTCTTGTGACTTCCATGATTTTGCCTGGATTTATCTAATTCCCATAATGTTCATCTGCAAAAAATTGTATTAGAGTCACGAATTTAAAAAGTGAAATAGGGTTTTCTGAATATTAGTAATGAGGTGTGCTAAAAGTCATCAAAATAAAAATTTTAAAATTATCTGTGAACATATATGTACAATTTAGTATCTGCTATAAATTTTTTGCTAGAAACTGAATCTCCCTTAACTAGCTTTGGGATGAAAGTAAAACAAAATTTATTACTTCTTCCCTTTGATTTACAAATAAAATACCATATAATTGTGTTTACCGATAGTGTTTATTTTTCTATTTTGGTTATAGTAAAATTATGCAAGTTACATTGAGCCCCTTTTCTGTCAATGTAGTTGCAAGATAGAAGTTCTATTATTTGACTTGAAATCTATATACATTAAAAATATTTCTTTATTATTTTAAAAGTCCATCTTTATTGTCATGGACTCGTTACAGGTGAGAGATTCCACACGTCATAATCAATCCTCAGGTGAGGAGGGGAGGCTGGTGAAAGGGCATAGAAGTAGATGTTTGGTGTACAGCAATTTAGAAAGTCACTACATAAAAAGATGACAAATGCGTACAACCTAGAAACTCTGAAGACCATAAGTGGATCATTTCATGCCCACCCTGGAAAGGGAGTATTTATTTTCCTCTTTATACAGGTATTAAAGTTTAAGTCCTGAGAACCCTGTTTGCAGAAGGCTACGGAGGACAATGAAAACCCCAAATCCATTTGCAGAGTTCTCATGTAGGTTATGTTTCCACTGAATGCCTTCTGTCCCAGATATGAATATGCATGACCTCATGCAGATAGAAAGTAGATTATCTCTACTTCCTTTCCAGCCTGCTCAGGGAAGGGCAGTCTCCCTTTGAAGTTTGCCTGGATGTGTCCAGGTACTGGGGCGGGGGGGTACTGGCCATGCCCATGAGTCATGCCCTATCACTTAGACCTCTACTGCCTTGAACGGAAGGCTCTGAGACAATTTTGCAAACCATGGGTGTCAAACTGGCGGCCCATGGACCATAAAGTAATCTTTTGTGTGGTCCACAATGCTCTGAAATGAAAATTTTAAAAATGGTTATGAAGAAAATAACGCTTAGGAGAGATCGAGGCAAAGCTGTACACGCAATTCACTGGCTAACCCTTTGACTCCAGAAGATGACTAGAATCACAAAATCAAAGTTTCACATTTTAAGTTTGACACTGCTGTTGTAAACTGCTCTGTTTAACTAACATAATAGACATCTCCCAATCATGGTTCTATTAAATTCTCTTTTGTCCCACCTTTAACAATGATGGATTGACCTTTCATCCATCATGTGTTTGCGGTAGTTTCCACTACCCTCCCATGACCTTTATAAAGCTCTAAATCTTAAACTCTCTGAAGTCATGATGGCCTTATGCTGATGGCATCCCTCACCAAGATGATGAGTCTGTGTCTTTGTCTTGTCTTTGTTGAGTGTAAGGTTTGATAAATGTGCTCCTTAAGTCATATTTGACATCGGGGTCTCTTTTGTACCATAAAAAACAGTTGTTAATTTTTGTTAAATTTTTGGGGGGCATCACTGCCCTCTGGTGGTGGGAGTAGGAGGCCCAGCCTTGATGCTGGATTTGAACCTCCAACCCAGTGGGTCGCAGTCCCGCGCACAACCACTACGCCACCAGAGCTCAGCCCGAAGTTGTCAATTTTTAGAGTTTAAAATAAATCACAGTTGCAAGAGTTGAGAAGAGAAAGGAATCTGGTTATAGTGAAGATGTTGCCAGCCGGAGAAGACAGCATTCATATTTTTGTTATGTGCCCTTGAGTATTTTCGAACTCATAAAGACCCATGTATAACAGGATGAAAAACTACATGGTTCTATACCTTCCTCACAATGGTTGCATTTGAGTCCATTGTTGTTCCCCTTGTGGTCAATCCATCTTGTCAAGGGTCTTCTGTTTCACTGACTCTAACTTTACTAGGCATGATGTACTTTTTTAGGAACTATTCTCTATTGATAACATGTCGATCATATTTTTGATAGTTTTACCATTCTTCTAAGGACTTCTTTTAAGAACTTCTTCCTCTAGTTGAGGTTTGTTTGTTCTTTCTGACACTCTACGATCTTTTTCAATCCTTTGCCAACATCATAGTTTAAATGCATCAAATTTCCCCAATCTTTCCTATTCATTGTCCAGGTTTCACATGCATATGATTCAAATTAGCATAGCTGGAGTCAAGCACATCAAGTCCTTAAAGTGACATCTTTGTTTATTGGAAAAATTAAATCGAGCTTGTGCACCAGATTACCCCAATATAATACACAACTCTTCTTTGGTCTTCCTTATTCAATGCTAATTTCCCCATGCATATGAGGTGATTATAAATACCCTGACTTTGGTCAGGTGGACCGTAGTCCTCAGCAACTAGAAGGGATCTTGTGCAGCAGTTTTATACGAATGCAATGTGTAATTTCATGTCTTGCCTGGTGTTTCCATGAGAGTTGATTTTAGATTCAAGTAAAATGAAATCCTTGACAAGTTCAAAATATTTTTTACCATTTATCATGATGTCTATTAGTTCAATTTTGAGATTTTTATTTTCTTCACAATGAATTTTAATTCATACTGAAGACTGCAGCCCTTGAAGTTCATGAAATAAGTTTTTTCATCTGCATATTGTAGGATTTAATGAACCTTTCTTTGATTCTGGTGCCGAGTTTTACATTATAGTCCAGCTTCTGGAATTATTTTCTCAGCACACAATGGAATAAATTTGGTGAAAGTATATGACCTTGACACACAGTTTCCCTGATTTTATACCAGGTGGTATCCCCCTAACTTTGCTTGAATGACTACCTATTGGTCTATGTAAGGTTCCAAATGAACACAATCAACTGTTTTGCACTTCCCACTGTTCTCATGATATGATATGTTCTCTTTGATATGACCCACACAAATGAATGTCTTTGTATAACCAATAAAATATATAAACTTCTTTCCAGCATTTTTTGTTTTCAGCTAAGATCTGAAGCCAACAATAACATCCTTCATGCAATACCCTCATCTGAAGCTATCTTGAAGCTCACTGTCAATGCCCTGCTATAAACATTTTAAATTACCTGCAACAACATTTTACATGCATGTGAACATTAGTGCTATTATCCCATCATTTTAGCATTCAGTTGGGCCACCCTTCTTTGGAATAGGCAAAAGTATACATCTCTTCTAGTTGGTTGGCAACTTTAAACATTTTGGCATAGATAAGGGAGTGTTCCCACTCTGTCTTACTCTTTGGAAGCATTGGCATTGGGAAATTCCTGAAGCCTTATTATTATTATTTTATGTTATTAGTTCATTTTAGTTTTACTGAGGTAGAGTGTGATCTAATCCTAATGCTCTGTGTGGCATTTTTATGAAGTGGGTAGATAGGGATAGCAAGTCATATACAGGAGAAAGTATAGCATCATGTGACTCTGGAGGTAGATATGACAATAACACATAAGTATAAAGAAGTTCCCACCTCAAAGTTCCAAGAGTCTACAATGCCAAACGTTTGAGTGTTGGAAGTCTAGCTTTTCAGAATTCTGAAAAAATAAATTTTGGATCATTAATTTCCCCTACTTTATGGTATTTTGTTAAGGTAAGTTTAGAAAACTAAAACATCCCCTATTCTGGTAGAAAACATTTTGAGCTTTCATGACAAGCCATTCCCCTAACTCTAGAGAATTTTACCTCAAGTTTTTTTTTACTGGCAATTACCACGCCCTCAGCTAGGGCATTTCTGGCACTTTGGTGGTTTTGTCAGGTAAGATAGCCTCAATGTCATCATTCAATCTCATCAGCTGCTTCACAGAAGAAAAGACATACAACTCCTGAAAGTCTATAACCATGCATTGCAACTGAGTGGATGCAGACTCATAGAGACCCTGTAAAACAAGAAAGAACTGAGACACTGAAGTGAAGAAAGCCTCACCTTTCTCATGTAGCAGCTGGTTTCAAAATTCTGACCTTCTGGTTAGCAGCCTCCTGCACAACCCACTGCTCCACCAAAGCTTCTCCCAGAATCCTATAGACTAGGTTCACTGGAAATTGGATTCAATGTGATGGTGGTAGGTTGTTGTTGTTTTTGATTTATGAAGACATTGGAGTTGACCAGGGAAATTAAAAGGGCAAATTGGATGCAGATTTGAAAAATACAGTACATAAATTATGTTCACGTTAAAATGATGACCGCATAGGAATGACAGGCAAAGGTAATGAGAAAAGGACCTCTTTTACAGAGAGCAAAGCAATTATCTTGCAAGCCTGCAATGCGACTGTAAATCTCAGACACACCGCCTGCCTGCTTTCTCCTCAGAACCGGTGTTTCTATGTCATTGTTATGTTACTTAATGATGCCAATTATTTAAAAATTAAGCACAGGGTGCTGTGCAACACTGTTTATTGTGTGCAATGAGAGCTAAGTTCTTCTTTCCTCCAGGGTTACAGCCTTTTTATGACTGTTTCTCATGCCTTTCATATTTTCCCTGGAGCTGTATGAACACTTTTAGTGGAAATTTCTGACATAAAAAATTAAAAAGGTCAATTTTATGATGAAGCACAGTAGCTTAGATATTCTAAATGGCACCCCTGACTTAAGAATCTAATTTATTTTTCATTGCACAACTCTCTGAAGTGCCCGCCCTGCACACTGGCCCAGACACTAACCAGGAGGTATCTCTTGCTTCTATTGGAATGTCCTGTGGGAGTCTCCGAAATGCGTGATGCTATAAAAAAGAGAAATCACCTAGCACCTAGAAAAATTACAATAGAGTTAAAGTGTAATTATAGCAGTCTTAATCCATATGTCTCTGTGTATTCACTCTCAGTCTCATCACCTGCTCCAGCACAGGTGTATTTTTAATCAAGTCAGAAATGGTAGCAGCCCACCAAACACAGCCATCTGAATGCAAGATCAATACGTTCTTGGGGCTAACTCCTTTGGAGTCAGGAGTGACAGAGCTGAATCCCATGGCTCTGAACCACTTACATATCAATATGTGACTCACTGCGGATTTTGAAGGCAGGACAAAAGGAAGGTCATGGTTCATTCTAATGTAAAGGTTTGAGGAAATGTATCTTTTACTGATCTTGGTTTGTACACAATAGGAATATGGCTGACATTACTTCCATGTGTGTTGATGTTGGATTCAAATGAAATGAAATTTTTGCTAACTTCGATTCTATAATTTGCATGATGTTGTCTATTGATCTAGGATTTGGATTTTCTTTATCTTGAGTTGCAATCTGTACTGAAGGCTGGATTCTTTTTATTAGCCAGTGCTTCTGGTATACCTCCTCACTTTCAGCAAGCAAAGTTGAGGCTCTTGCATACCACAGGTTGCTACTAAGCTTCCCTGAAATCATGCTTTATACTCTATGCTGTTTTTATGTCATCCTAGCAATCATCAGATATCCTGTCATTAATGTTCACTAGGTCAAATCTGGTCTTAAGGTCTCTAAATCCAGAGATATACTCAAGGTTGTTTTGGGCCTTGGGGATTTGTTTTGTTTTCTTCAGTATGAACTTACATATGGACCATCTGTGATCTGTTCCACACTTGTCCCTGGCTTGTTTTGGTTAATGATATTAAGTTTCTCCATAGTCTCATCTCACAGATGTAGTCAATTGGATTCCTTTGTACTCTGTCTTGTGAGGTTCAGATATTTGCAACAAAGAAGTAATTGGTCTTGCAAATTTATATCATGTGCTCCTACCTGCATTTTCATCACCAAAGCTATATTTTCAAATTATGGATCCCTCATCTTGTTTGAAACTTCTGTATTCTAGTGTCATTATCAATTATCAACTAGATTGTGCATTGGATTAAGTTCAAAATGGAGAAGTTGGTATAACACTTCAATTTCTTTGTCACTCACTTTTATAGTTGGTGAATAAATTTACCTAAAACAAAAATGATGGTCTGGACTTCCTTATAGACATATAGATATTATCTTATCACAAACAGCATAAATTTACTCCATTTACTCCGACAATAAATCTGAAAATGTAGTATTTTACAATGAATGTGGTACCCTTTCTCTAGAAATTGTCATAACTGGTAGATAAGAATGTATCCAACTCTAGTTGGCCTATATCAGTTCATTTCAGCTGAGTAATACTGAGAATATTGATCTTTATGCAATTCATGCCATTTTTCAAACTTCTGCTTTTTCTAGATTTATACTTTGTACATCCCATGTTCTAATTTTTAACGGATATTTGTATCTGGCTCTGTTTGTTTTATGTCTTGCCTCATCACAGAAGAATGGTTCTCAAAGCTGTAGTCTACCACATCAATAAGGTCAACTCTACTTTTATGAAACAGCTCTTTCCCAGTCATATTTAAAGTACTTTCAAGGCTGAGGGGATCTCCTTCCTGGAATATCTGACCATATTTCACTGTTAATTTTACATTTTTCAATTCCTAATTTCTGAGAAATGGGCAGGCTATTTGTCTCCCTAATCTGTTCTTTGTCTGGAAGCTCCATTGAAACCTGATCACCATGAGTGACCCTGCTGTTATTTAAGATACTGGTGGCATAGAATCCAGCAGCACAACATGTGAGCTATTCCAGTAAGACAAACTGACAGGTGAATAGTGGTATCTATGTTTAATAAGTGTTAAATTGTAATTATTATTACCATTCAGGAGTGCTCTAGTTGTTTCCAAAAACTGTAACATGAAAAATAAATATTTCATATGATGATGCATTTTACTCTGATCATAAAATTCAGAATCTAAGATAGTGAATGTCAGTAAGTTACTAGAGTAGATATGGTTAAAGTTGGTAAGTTAGCCCAAAGTTAAGTCAGGATATTATCATCTTATTACACTAATTGTGCTTAACCTCACAAAATATGTCCCTTACTTATCTTCTGATTCCCACATATTCTTCTCTGATTATTTTTATCATATTTATTGCCCGTGACCAATGATCAGGACATTTTGAAAATCTAGTTAATTTACATTGGTATTAAAATGCCTTAGGATATTGAAGACTATCAGGTAATGTATTTCATTAGACTTTTAGTGTCAAACTGCAATAACTTTTAAAAGTTTTTTAAGATGATGCAATCCCTGGGAGAAAATGGATTAATATTAGGTTTCTTATTTTGGAGGCAATAGAAGTGATGAGGAAATAGCTCATTGTAGGTCATGCAGATTCAATAGAAAAAGTCAATTTTTAAAAGTCTCCTTTGCTTACTGAGGAACTCATTTCCTATGTTTCCATTGTACCTATTTAGAGCCTGCATTCATAAAAATGATAAACAAGAGTGGGCTAAATAAATTCTGGTTCTGCTACATGTTGTATAAGTTTTCCACAATTGATTTATTTCAATCTTCTCAAACTATACTGTTGTTGCTGCTCCTGCTAGGTACCATTCAATTGATTCTGACTCACAACAGTCCTATTTATACCAGAACAAAATATGCTTCAGTCATTCATAATCCAAATGATCATTTTACCATTGAGACTATTATTGTAGTCACTAGGTCAATCTGTTCCTTTCACAGTCTTCTTCCTTTAGACTGATCCTCCACTGTACCTAACACAATGGTCTCATTTCCACAGACTTTGCTGATATCTCAAAAGTACATGAGAGAAAGTCTTGGTATCATCACTTTTATAAACAATTTCTTGCTGTTCTCCTAAAACATCTCTGTGGCAGTCATGTGCTTATGTTAATTTTATAATTGAAATGTAGGGGTGGAGTCTGGCCTGTTAATCAGGAGAAAGCCATTGAGTAGTTGATGAGGCCTCTGTGTGGGCATGGCTTTCACCTGAGACTCCTGGGAAATCTCCTGGTATTTCCCTCATGAAGATGAGAAGCTATCTTCCCCAGTTGTTGGGACTTAGTTTCAGAGACGATTAATCACAGACAAGACAAGCTGCCAGCGTTTGAGAAGCTGGAGGAGCCAGCGGAGAGACCACTCGGCTTTGCCCTGATGAAGACAGACCTCTGAAGCTGGAGTGGCATGCTGTTGATGGACCTGAGCCCTGGAAGCAAGGAGCCATGGGGAGACCCCTGCCAGCGCCAGAATTCTGCACTCACTGACCCGTGACTTCCTGAGTCGGAAGCAGACTTTATAGACTGACTTCGGGCATATGGGTTAATATTGGACTTATGACTTTGCACTGGACTCGATTGGGATGCCATGTTAGGGTCATATTTCTTTTGTATATAAACCCTTTCCTTATATCTATATGCGTGTCTCTGAAATTTGTTCCTCTAGTCTATCCGGACTAACTCAATCTCTTTGTTCTCCGGCATGCTATATTCAGTCTATGCTATATTCAATATTTTTTACCAACACCATAATTGGAACACATTCTTTCTTTTTTGTTGGCAGGAGGGGTCTTCATTATTCATTGTCTAGATATCAGAATCCTAAGAGGTGCTACAAAATGCCTCCATGGTTGGCTTGGGAGCATGCCACTCCTCAAAGTAACATTTTTGATTTCTAACATTTTAAAGAGGCATATTGTAGCTAGTTTATCCAATGCAGAATGTGGTGGTTTTGTTTATTTGTTTTGTATTTTAATCTTGACTGCTTTTTCCTTGAGTATTAATTGTGGATCGAAGTGAAATGAAATCTTTGAGAACATCAACATTTTCTTCATTTATCATCACATCCCTTATTGTTCCCATTGTGAGGTGTCCCATTGTGAAGATTTTTTATTTTCTTTATGTTGATGTGTAATGCATACTAAAGGATGGAGTATTTGATTTTTATCCGGTAGTGAATGCTTCCACATTGTGTTGAATCATGGATATCTTCCAATAGGTTGAACAAGCAGCCGTATTCCAATCTCACCCCCCCTCCCACCCTCTGCCCCCAGGGGCTAGTGAGTGTAGCCCACAATGAATCTGTTGAGAACAACTCAATTGATATTTTAACAGTTCCCTGATCTATTGAAATTTTGTTAATACATTCAGTGCATTCTTGACTCCCTCCTTTTATACCATTGGTTTTTCATTATATGTTACTTCTCCAAATAGTTGAAGATCAAAAATTGCATTTGAATACAATGTCTCTATGCCAAATATCTTCTTTTGATGATTTTTCTATTGTTCAATATCAAAACACAAGGCTTAGAGTTTTTCTTTAGTTCTTTAAATTTTAGAAATGCTTCCTTTTGGTTTTCTAATTGCACTCTGGGCACATTCTATTTTAACACTTTATCTTCCTGAGCTATCCTTGAGAATCTTCTGGTCAGATTTTTATGCCCTTTCTTTAATTTGTATAAGTACTCTGCTGTCAAGAGCAAGTTTCAGAGTCTCTTCTGATATCCAGTCTGGTATTTTAAAATTTTATTTTTTTTCTGGCAGTTCATTGTATTCTGGGGCTCCCACCTTTATTTAAAATCATAGGAGGGCCAGGTATGTCGGACAACTTCAGCTGGGCTTGCAAACTAAGACATACTAGGAAGAAGGATGTGACAGTTTCTCTCTAAAACCTGGCCAATGGAAACTGAACAAATAATAGTGGAACCCTGCCTGGTCTAGTCATGAAATAGCTCTTCAGGTTGGAAGATGCTCAAATATGACTGGGATGAACTGTTTCCTCAATGTAGTCTACTTTAACAGTGATAGCGGAGTAAAGCTTTGGAGACTTTAATTTCTTGATGTAGCATAATTTAAAGTAAGAAGAAATGGCTGCAAACATCCAGGTATAATCAGAATGTGAAATGTATGAAGTATGAATCTTGGAAATTAGCATTTGTCAAAAAGAAATGGAACATATTAAAGTTGTCATATTAGGCATTTGTGAGCTGAAGTAGAATGTTAATGGCCATTTTGAATTGAACGGCAATATGTCTACTATGCTGAGAATGACAAATTAAAGAGAGATGGATGCACACTCACTGTCAAAAGAAATTTCAAGATATCTCCTGAAGGACACATTTTTCAGTGATAGGATAATATCCACGTGACTGCAAAGACCAGCTAATACCAGCATTATTGAAATTTTCAAAGCCATCACTAATGTCAAAGATGAAGATATTGAAAATTGCTCCAATTTCTTCACTCTGAAGTTGATGCATTACGCAATACATATACATTGAAAATTACTGGTGACTGGAATGTGAATGCTAAAAACAAGGAGAAGAATATGAAGGTTGAAATCAAGAATGCATGTTACTGGTGATAGAAATGACACGGAATTTCAAGACCAGTGACCTATTAACAGAAATATTTTTTCAGCAATATAAACTATTTCTGTGGATAGCACCAGATGGAACTCATGAAAATCACATTGAGTGTATCTGTGGTAAGAGAGGCTAGAGAAGTTCATTTCCATCTGTAAGAGTAAGGCCAGCAGTCCAATGTGGGTCAATTGCTCATAGGCAAGTTGAAGAACATGATAATAAATCCACAAACACCAAAGTATCACTTTGACTATAGCTCATTTGTATTTAGAGACTATTGGAAAAATAGAATTGATGCACTGAATACTAATGTTGGAGACCAGATCAGTTATAGAATGAAATCAAGACATCATCTTATAAAAAGCAAGTGGTCATTAACAAGTGTGGAAATATATATAAAACTACTTCTGCTTATGTTTTTTTCCTGGCAGATAGAAAATCCTTTCACATTTTATACATATCTACAGTCAAGCACATGAGACAGCAATTCAGATGCCCTTCATTTTCAAAACAGAATTAAGAGCAACTAAGGATTCTGCAGTTTAAGTTGTTGTGAGGAGATAATGTTAAGGGTTTGTTTCTGTTACACGGAATTTATTTAACTTCCCATGATGAGAGTAAGAGAAAAGACTTACTACATAACAAGAGCATGCAGGAGGGGGGCCTCCGAAGATCTGTCTCAGAGGACAGAAAATCTGGAGATTAAATATCAGGGTAGATACGTCTGAGACATGGAACAAGGGAAAAACTCTAAATTGACACCAATATGTATTTGGCTCTACTCCTATAATTTCCATGTAAGGCGAGGAAGATATCTTCCATTCCTTCTTTTGTTTGTGGCTACATAAAAAAATGGGGCATTTTTATGCAACATTGTCCTTATCCTGGAAATAAATGTCCTCTTAAGTTACAAAATTGGTTATCAGCCCTCTAGAGACCTGGGTTCTAGAGGTATACGATCTAGTTTCCAGACTGTGCTAATTCAGTGGTGCAATGGCTGTGGTCTCTTGGATTGCTTTCAGAGAGATTGACTGCTCGCTGAGGAGACCTGTCACTGTGGACTGATGGTTGTGTCCTTAATGTTTTCTGATTGTGACTTGTAACCTGTTCATTTTCCTATGTGTTGGTCCATGTGATCATTGCAAAGCATTATGGAATCCAGCAGAAAGCAGAACATTGTAGGAAGAATGTGAATGGAGTCGGAAGAGGATAACAAAGATGAAGGGGGGAAGTTCCTCTGCCTTGCGGCGTTTCAACTTGGGCTGATTGATGCACAGATAAATTCCCCTTCCTCTTGTAGCTAGAGAAGGTCAGATAGAGAGACTTCATGCTATTTTCTTAGAAACACATGAGACTATTTGACTTCTTTGTGTTATATAGTCAAAAGGAACGAATAATGACTGAAAAGCAGTGGAATTTGGGTTCTTGTCATGATGGGACACTCCCAAACACACCGAATAAGTCTGAAGTATCTTAAAGCTGTCAAAGATCAAATCAATAAGTGAAATTGCAAGGAAAATATTTGTAGGAGGGTAATAAATTTCTTTTTACATTTGTCTGAAAGTCATTCTATTTCCCGCGAAGAGTAAACTTGTCCAATGAAACCCTTGAGTAAGTTTAGAAGGCTGGGATCTGAGCTGGCCTGCCTCTGAGGAATCTCTCTCTATATATATTTATACATAAAAATGAAATTATTTTAAGAAACATGGATGGAGAAAGCAATCTATTAATTCTTGACAAACCACAAAGTATCACCCATATTGACAATCCATTTTTTTGTTTTGCTTTATTTTGTGTTCTGCACATGTTACAGTAGAATTAAATTCTGCTGTAAATATAACCTGGTCAATATCAATGAGGATGTTAAAATAAATTGAAAACAATTTTCCATATACTACTGAAAACACTAAACATAAAGGAATCAAAAGACAGAGAGAGGATGAGTTCAAAGATATATATATATATAATATTTATATATATAATCATTTTATTGGGGGCTTATTCTCAAAACTCTTCCTTTCCACTTGAGCCCCTGGTATCTGATCCTCATTTTTCCCCCTAGCCTTTCTAGAATAAGAAACCTCATAGCAACAGCAAAAAAAAAAAAGACCTAGTCAGAGGTGAAACAAAATTCAAATATTTTTCAAAAATCTAGTGGCATACTTAGCTGACTGTATAAATATAGTCTTCACTTCTGTCAATAAATATTCATGTTAATTTTCTGGAAAAGAGACCAATTTCATGCTATCTGAAATACTGTGGAAAATGGGTAGATTAAACTATGCTGCTGGCTACATGTTTCCAGCCCCCCAAAATAACCATATGGCATTGACTCTGTGTAGGTCACTCTGGAGATTTATTTTATTGTAATTATGTCATGATGCGCTTATTGTTAGGGATCCAGCAGTCTTTCTTGTCTCCTCTACCTGCTTTGTTCAAGAGCAGCTGCTGACTTCAAGCTTCTGTCTGTTTCCAGCACGGCGCCTGCATGAAGAAATGCTTTCCAGGGAAGTTGTGTTCCAAAGCAGGACTGGCAACAATAAACAGATTCAATGGGGGAACATAAAGTTCACTGGGCAAAAGTCTAGTAATCAACCAGTGCTAATTGATGGCTGCCAATTCCAATTGGTAAATAACTCTGCCTAAGCAATTTATGCCGAGCTGAAAGGATGGGGATACATTTAGTGGGCAGAAGAATACAATATTGCTTTGCACAGTGCCTGCTTCTGGGTTTCATGAAAACGATTGCATGAGTGAGTCTCAGCCACTCTTTCTCCATGCCATATGTGCCCGGTCACCAGAATCTGGGAATCTGCACATCAGAGTGCAGGACATGCCGTTAATTTGTGCTATGGGCACACACACATCTATATCTTTATGTAGAAATAAATTGAGACAAAATATATAGAGAAATATATTGCTATAAAATTATAGGAACATTTACTAAATACATTTTAAAAAAAAATTAGAACTCTTGGTTCTCAACCTATCCTCCATCTACAACTGAAAGCACTATTTACATCTCTCTTACCTTTCTTTGGAAAATTCTGGGCTTTTCCAACATTAAGGGAACAAATTATGTGCTTTTTTCTTTCTCTTTTCCTTTTTTTTTCTAGTATGGTGTCAGAAGGGTCCTGATCTGGGCTGCAGGATGTATGGGATAAGGTTTCCAAAGAAAATCATCATTTAACCTTGAAGAATGAGCCAGTGCATTTTCATGTGTTGCATGGCAAGAACACGTCCTTAGCACAACCTTCCTGGCTTTTATCTCATCAATGTACTTTTGAATTGTCTTAAAAATGTCTTCATGGCTGAGTCCCAGTGGCGCAGTGGTTGTGTGCAGGACTGCAACCCACAGGGTTGGCAGTTCAAATCCAGGAGCAGCTCTCCAGGAGCAAGACTGGGCTTCCTACTCCCACCAGGGCAGTGATGCCCCCCAAAACAAACAAACAAACAAACAAACAAACAAACAGTCTTCATAATAAGTTCTGTGATCCTTCTGTATCCGTGGAGAAAACCTATAATTATGAAGAAGAAAAAAACTTGCCATACCCTTTTGAGCTGACTTCTCCGGCTTCAATTTAACTGGCTAGCAGATGGACAGTGCCCACTCGGAAGCCACTGATTGGATCATACTGTGCCCTCTGGATCACATTGTCAGATTCAAGATGCATTAGTAGGAGGCTTTCCTTAAAATAATTTTGATAACCTTTTATCTTGCTTCAAAGATGAATGGAAAGAACAGTTTTGTGCTAACTAATCTCTCAGTGCTCTTTTAACCCTTCTTTTTTGAAGACACCCTAATGACAGTACAATCAGCATGTTCCTCAGAGTCCTTGACTGTCACCATCTACTGATTACAAAGATGGAATTAAACATGTTTTGTTTGTAAAAAGGCTGTGCATGTATGAACTGGAATTCATGAATAGCAATACTTTTTGACTTACCCTCCTGTGTGTATGCACACTTCAAATATTTGTGGGGGGATTTCACAATCATTTTATTTAATTTTTCTATGAATTTTTCAAGGTCTTCCTGTTTATAAACACACACACACACACACAGACCCACGCACAAACACTAGTTTACTCACAAGAACTCTGTTCATACAGTGACTAAGCACTCAGCTGCTGACCAAAAGATGGCAGCTAGAACCCCCTTAGCAGCTCTCACGGTTTACAGCTTAGAACTCCCACGCCCTGGCAGTTCTTTCCTGTCCGAGAAAGCAGAATTAACCTGATGGCAATGGGTACACATAAATGCAGTCCTTATGTCTTGTTGTTGACTGCACAGTCAGCTCCAACTCAAAACCACCCTGTACAACACAATGAAATACAACTTGGTCGTGTATGGTCTTCACAATCATTCACATGTTAGCATCCACTCTTGGAGTCACTGTGTCAGTCCATCTTATTGGGGGTTTTCTGTTTCTTTCTTTTTAAATCTATTTTTCCTTTTTCATGATCTTTTACTTTACCAAACATGATGCTACTTGATAATAAGTTCAAAGTTATTAAATAAAATGATCAGTTAGATGAAGTTTTGCCATCCTTGTTTCAAATGGACATTCTGGATTTACTTCTCTCAAGACAGATTTGGTTGTATTTTTGGCGATCCGTGGTATATTCATTAGTCTCTGCCAGCGTTGTCATTCAACATCAGCCCTTCCTCTGTCTGCCTCATCGACTGCCCATTATGCACATACAGATAAAGGGATTGAAAAGAACATGACTCACATTGGAACACTCATGGCGATAATGCCTTTTAATACTTTTTAAAGGGGTTTTAAAGAAGCTTGACCCAATGCACATTGTCATGTGACCTATGCCTTGACTGCTATTTCCATGAATACTGACTGTGGACCCAAGTAAAATAAACTTCCCAATAGATTTAATATTTTTCTTGTCTATCATGATATTTCTTCTTGGTTCAGTTATTAAGATGTTTGTTTTCTTGTGTTTTGTTTTCCTGATATTGAATGTAATCCACACCAAGGGGTGTAGTGTTTTTTTTTTTCAACAGTTTTGTTGGCATATCGTCCACCTGTCACACAATTCAGTCTTACAAGAAGAGTTACATAATCATTACCCGAATCCAGGTGAGGGCACTTTCTTCTTTCTGTACTCACTGTTATGACCTCCCCAATCCTTGCCCTCCACCTTCCAACCACATCCCAAGGAACCGTTAATTCAGTTACTGCCTCTATAGATTGACTTATCCTGGATTTCATATACAGGAGAAAAAAAACCAAAGTGCAACAATAAAAACAAAGTAAGACAGAGAAAAACCTCAATTCAAAAGAAAGTATAAAATGTTTAAAAAGTAGAACAAATTTGAAATGTGTCAAAAGGGAGATCAAATGATAGTGTGAAATTTTAAACTAACTGAATCTACTACAATATATGATTCAATTGAAAGAGTGTGATGATATCATACAACAATGACACACATTTTTTTGTGTTGTAAACTTATTGTAGAAGTTTGCCCCTTGAGAGAAAGATGGGCCTTTCTACTTCTGTAAATTGTTATTCTCAGAAATTCATGGGGCCGCGTTACCCAATCCTATAAAGTTAGTCTGAGTTGGCAGTGACTCAATGACAGTGAGGTTTCCATAAGAGAGACCACTTGCTACTCCACAAACTTTTCCATACCTCCAGGGGCAGGGTACTCATATACAAAAGGAGCTTATGTTAAATAGACTACTTCCAGCTGGGGACTATGCTAAGGTGATTTGTGCTGGAAATTCAGGGGAAAGGCAAGGTAAATCATAATCCCCTCACTCCCCCACTAGGATGGTACATGCATATGGTAATGAAATAGAGATATATTAAATAAACCAACACATTGGCTGGGTCTATAAATTTTATTTCCCTTATGTTAAATGTATCTATTTAATACAGAGGTTTTGTCACAAAATTGGTTGTACCATGATTGTGACTGTGGTTATAATATGATGTGGATAACAACCTGTCCATATTATCATCTCATAATCCATCTTAATGTCAGTGAGAAAAGTGGCCTTATTTACTCATTTTTAAAAGCTCATACCCATGAGCTCACTTTGCTTTTGTTTGTGTTGAGATTGTGGTAAGCAGGCAAGCTGTGTGCAAGATCATGGATGACAGCAAATTCCAGGGAGCTTCAACAAGGTTGTGGGAACCAAGTTCAAATATTTTTTGAGTCCATTTTCCATGAACTTTTTAATGGCTGCTCAAACTATTTTTATTTTAAATCACTGTCATCGAGTCTTATTTGACTCACAAGGACTCCCTGGGGCAGGCAAGCACTGCACCTCTGACTTTCCAAGCCTGTAACGCTTGACAGAATTAGCAAACTTCATCTTTCTCCTGCACCTTGGCTGGTTAGTTTTGAACTATGGACCTTGCAGCGAGGCAGCCAATGTGTAAATCAACAGCCACGCATCACAAACATTGGGGCCATTTACAGAAAGGAGATCTAAGAAAAGGGCAAATTTTAATTTTGCCTGTTCCTTCCACCCAACATTTGCCTTTCATAAATATGTTAAAAATAAAGCTAGCAGCAGAATATTACTCTGTGATAGTAGTAATTGCATGCTAGTTAAACTAGGAGTGAAGTCATGATCTCAAACTGAGGCAAAATGTATTAGTAAATGTGGTCAATCATTTTATGATTCAGATAACTTCATTTTCTTTGATAAGAGAAAGAAAAATGCTTCACTTTATTCTAAATCATTTTCCAGATCTGTATACTTTAACTTTAAGATATTTATCAAAACTAACTGCATTTTGATCATTGGAGGATTATTTACCAATCACAGTACACCAGGCACAAGACTTTAGAAAGAAGTGACTTGATTCCTTTAAGACCTATATTCAAATGAGAAACTATTAAAAACAAACAAATAAATAATCAAATAACCATTTGTACCCTGTGGTATGTTCTGCTGTTGGTGACCTTGCTATAGATTGTAAGAGGAGGATGTATTGAGAGAAGACACTCTCATTTGTAACCAGTAGATGAACAATTTGAAATAAAAAATGTCAACTAGATCAAAATTGGCTGGTCAACCGGGCTGATATTGGATACATGATTGTTTAAAAATCCGCATTTTTTTCCCTCAGTATATTTCTTAAAGAGGTAGACATAAAAACCAACTGGATTAACAGAGAAAAATAAATGCAAAGTTGTGACTCTATCAAGTGCCTGCAAGGGGTCATGGTGCTTTTGCGGTCGAATGCTTACTTTCCATTCATAAAATTCAGCGCTATTCTTAGCCAACACCCTTGAAGCACGGTCACCCCTTGGCGGTAGTTTATCAACAAGATTAAGAAGGAAAACTTGACAAACTGCTTCTGAAAATCAGCCAATGAAAACACAATGGATCGAGTCCCATCGCAAACAGATCATCGGGTTTGGACGATACCTCACCGCATTTTGCTTAACTGTGCACTGGGTCAGCAGAAGGTCAGTGCCAACTACACAGCCACTAACAGCACGAGCAAGCCCAGTTTTCCCGTTTTCCCGCAGAGTTCTCTGAACAGCCACAGAACCAATTGTGTCGAAGTGGAATTTTACATAAGAGTGACACGGAGCAAGTGCAGGGCTTTGGTAAATGACACTTGGTGACGCTGGACTTGGCAGCGGTGTTTGTGCGGTTGGGGAAAGAGAGCGCCCGAGAGCCGCGAGGGTAGATGGAATGACGTTGAAGTGGTCCATACCCCGAGTGATCAGAGCAGAGATCGCCAGCTGGTCAATGGGGATGCAAACCAAATAACCAGAGACTTACACGTAGAAGTGATTCAGGATTTTGCACAATCTGAATATAGCATAAAACATATAAAGGTAAAGGCAAGACTAATTTCACGCTTGGGATAAAGGCAGTATTTCCTATACTGCGAATTGGAAAGGGAAAATTTAAAAAGAAATGTCGATTTAAATTTAGCCTCTTGCCTGCCTGGCTGCCTATACTTGAACTTTCCTTGATTTTTCCTGCCCTTCTTCACCCCTATTTCACTCATTCTTTTTCTTTTCTTCTTTTGGCCTTTCATTACATTCCTGTAAGTGCCTATTTTAGGGGCAGAGAGAAGTTGAGAGAGTAGAATGGAGAGAATAGAAAATAGATCACATCTGTTCCCGATGTTTCAAGCCAAAGGACTACACGTGACAATATGAACACCCTGTTTTAGCAGAAAAAGAACAACTATGCTATGTGAAATAACTGGATAAAAGGGGAAGGAAGTGGGGTCAGTGTAAGCAAAGAGAAGCTTCTCATAGCCATACAGATCAAAGGGGGCCAGAGGTCTGGGAGGCAACCTAAAGGGAGACTCAACTGGGTGGCATTTGGACATCATGAGAAATTTATGACCATAGGCCAGTACCTCTATTTTTATGAATTAATATATTTACATAAGTGCACACCTATGTTAGCTTTGCTTCCTAGATCTTTATTTCATTTAGAAAAGATCTTGTTAACCCTAGCATGAAAAACAATGCTATTTGTGATCAGATTGCATCAATCTGCCTTCTAGGATATCCAGTCATTACAACTATAGTTAAACTTTACGTATCACCATCAAAACATAGAGCGGAAGAAAGTAAACAATTCTACCAATGCCTTCAATCATAAATTGATCAAGCATTCAATCAAGATGCCTTGATATCAGTGATTGGAATGCAAAAGTTGGAAGCAAAGAAGAAGGAACAGTAGTTGGAAAATATGGACTTAGTGATAGAAAGGAAGCCACAGATTGACTGAGAGTATCTCTGGGCCTGGGGGGGGGGCTGCTCAGAAACATGGTCTTTGGCAATACTGAGGTCGATTGGCATAACATAGTCCATCAAAACTACTTTGATCAGCAGTATCTGGGTTCTTAAAACTGATGAGAGGCCATCAATAGTGGAACTGTGTTGTTCTCTCAATTTACAGTGAACATAATAATAAAGAAAATTGACATGAATCTACACAATTAGTACAGTAGACTAATGGACCCTGTGAATTCCAATCTTCATAACACCAAGAACAGGACCAGATAGTGCCAGGCTACCACAACTAACTGTTCTGAAATTGATCACATCAAAATTTTGGAGAGAGTGGAAGAAAAATATGCAACAAAATTCAAAATCATGAAAAGGACAAAGCTTACTGGTCAGATAGAGTCTGGTGTGGTTCAATAGACTATAAGCACCCTAGCACCCTAGCACCCTAGCCTTCAGATCTGAGGCTGAAACTGTGGCCCAGTTTTCAGTCAAACAGACAGTTATAAGAGGAACAATACATGAGGGAACTATACATTCCTTAGAGAAATCAAGCATTGGGGAGAAAAATAGCAGCATGTATCAATAACAGAGTTCAGAAGGGTTAAGAAAGCAGGGAGTGGATGGGGAGGAAATGAAAAACAAAGGTAGGAAAAGGAATAAGTGATCTTACATTTTGGGTATTCCAGCCAATGAAATGAAACATGTAGACTAATGGAAAACTAATTTGCTCTGTAAAGTGTCACCTATTTTCCAATTAAAAAGAAAAGAAAGCTAATATCACAGGAGGTGAAATTATTTCACAAATCCACACAGCTCAGATGAGGGAAAGAGTTGTGATTTGCATTCAGATTGTCAAATTATAAAGCTGATGCTCTTAACTGATAGATTCCATGAGGAAAAATGATGGGTGCAGCATTGATTAGGAACAAAGTGAACTTTACTTTTTAGGATACCAAAGAATGTCCTGTCAAAATGTGCTTTGGAATAAGGTTTTTGAAGTTGACTTGAATATTGGAATCTTTTGAGGACTCTGAAAATATGCATGCCCTCTTTCACTTATAAGTATCCAGTTTTTTGGTCAAGAAGAAAATTCCTAATTATTACTTTGCATTAGAGTTTCTTCTCCCTCCTTAACTTTTGTTTTAGGCAACTTTATTTTCAGAGACCTAAATTTCCTGAGTTAATCAGAAACACATTTTAACTTTCTTCCATTTGCAAAATTCCAAATTTCTATGATGTTTAACTTCATTTTTTCATATCACTTCTTACATCTATTCTCACATATAATAGAGTATACATTTTCAGAGCTGCTTTCTCTAAAATCTAGCTTAAAGTAGAATTGTTGATCTTTTATAGGATCTTAGATAAGCAGATGTTATGGTGTGCAGTTCTCTGCAGTCAACTTCCCCAGGTTTATACACGTCACCCCTGTGACATGTGAGGAATATCTCAATTGTCAAATGAGTTACTTACTTTAGCATCCATGATCTTCAAGGCCGTTAGCTTAGTAGATTTAAATAGAGAATTTTGACATCAAAATTCAAAATTAGAAATATGAATGCATTGCTATGATTTTTCAGAGGAGGCTTAGGAAGACTTGACCCATTTAAGCTGGGTCTTATAGGATCAGTGTTTTTGTCTGACCAAGAAGGAAGAGGGAGGCATGGGAAGAGGTAGATAAAAAAAGCAGGTGTCATTGGAATCACTGCACTGCGGAACTGGAACACATAAGAGTTATATCTATATACTTTGATCTTCTGGTGGTCAAATATAATGCGTTATCTTTCACTAATTTCATGCCTACTCTCTGGATTTAGCAGACATTCATTAACCACACCCTAGCTAGCTGCTAGACTGAAGAATAAGACAGAAGTTATAGGTGGAAAACATGTTCCAAAAAGCCTAATATGGCAGACTGCAAAACTGCATGTTTATTCTATTGGATAGGAGAATTCCATTACATTGATTAGCCTTGTCATACTTCCATTCTGGATTCTCATTGTTAGGTTCTGCGGCAGTCATGTGCTTATGTTAATTTTATGATTGAAATGTAGGGGTGGAGTCTGGCCTGTTAATCTGGAGATAGCCATTGAGTAGCCAATGAGGCCTCTGTGTGGGCATGGCTTTCACCTGAGACTCCTGGGAAATCTCGCAATGTTTCCCTCGTGAAGATGAGAAGTTATCTCCCCAGTTGTTGGGAGTTAGTCTCAGAGACGATTAATCACGGACAAGACAAGCTGGCAGCATTTGAGCACCTGGAGGAGCCGGCAGAGAGACCACAGAGCTTTTCCCTGATGGAGCCGGACCTCTGAAGCTGGGGCGGCCAGATGGAGACCTCTGCCAGCGATGAGTTGCTTCTGCTGTTGATGGACCCTGAGCCCTGGAGGCGAGGTGCCCTGCCAGCATAGGGATTCTGCACCCACTGACCTGTGACTTCGTGAGTCAGAAGAGGATTTTATGGACTGATTTCGGGCATATGGGTTAATATCGGACTTGGGACTTTGAACTGGATTGGGCTAATGTCCTGTTCCTCCTGTATATAAACCTTTTCCTTATATCGATATGCATGTCCTTGAATTTGTTCCTCTAGTTTACCTGGACTGATGCAGGTTCATCTTGTGCTTCAGAAAATCTTTCCG
>PVJH01018196.1:32937-45930 GCA_004026705.1 Nesogale talazaci | reverse complement strand
CAGTAGCCAGCAAGAGGTCTGGCCCTCCAGAGACATTTGTTCCTTTAGGAACAGAGGCAGTCTGGGGACAGAAGCTCCACAGAGCGGCAGTGGGGTCATCGCGCCAGCAAAGAGGCGACTCTGTCCTACCAGACAGCCCCTCCCTGGAGGTGGTCACCCTCCCTCCTGGCCTCCACAGAAGGGCGACCCGATGGTGTTGGCCAGTGGGGATGGGTGGCTGAGCCCCGGGGATTCACCTGGCTGACCTGTGGGTTCTGCTTCCTCTGGTGCAGGATGCCGCCCGCCGTGCCCAGGAGCTGGAACTAGAGATGCTCTCCAGCACCAGCCCCCCTGAGAGGACCCGGTACAGCCCCATCCCACCCAGCCACCACCAGCTGACCCTCCCCGACTCGTCCCACCATGGCCTCCACACCACTCCCGACAGCCCCGCCAAGCCAGAGAGGAACGGGCACGCCAAAGACCACCCCAAGATCGCCAAGATCTTTGAGATCCAGACCATGCCCAACGGCAAGACCCGGACCTCTCTCAAAACCATGAGCCGCAGGAAGCTCTCACAGCAGAAGGAGAAGAAAGCCACCCAGATGTTGGCCATCGTGCTGGGTGAGTTGGCCGCTGCCCGGGGGTGGGCCCATCGTCATGGGTGCTGTGGCCTGCCCTGCTCTTTCTAGTCACAGCCAGGTCCCTAGCAATACAGACACCCCTAAGAGATAGACCCCACAGGAATGCTCCCAGTACAGGTGGGGGAAGCGAGGGCTTAGAGGGCAGAGAACTTGACCATGGGGGAGCCAAGCTCGGGAGTCGGTGAACTTGACCCAAACCCACCTCCATCGCCGTTCAATCTGTTCTGTCTCATCTCGGTATGGCTGCCTCATAGGAATGTCTTGAGGGTGTAGCAAGATGGGTCTTGGGCTCTCTTGGCCCCCTGGGGGTAGACAGGCCCAGGCTGCATCCCCCTACTGTCACCAACAGCCCCAGGTGCTTCCAGCTTCCCAGGGAGCCCTGCTCCGATGTCAGCAGGGTGTTGAGGGTGGGAACTTCTGCTCCTGCTGTCTGACTGAAGGCCATGCCTTTTCCCTTCCTGGCGGTGATAAGTGGGAGCCCCTGGGTGGGGCAAACCATTAGGACACTCAGCTACTAACTGGAAGGTGAGAGGTTAGCAACCACCCAGCGGCTCCTTCGGGGAACTGCTTGGCAATCTGTGTTCAGACACGCGGTCCCTGGAAACCCTCTGGCACTCAGCTCTGCTGTGCCACACACAGCTCCATTGGGAGACACATGGGGAGGCACGCACTGACTTGGGACTGACCTTGATAGCCGCTGGCCACAGGTGCAAGCCAGGCGTTAGCTCGTCTGCTGGGCACGAGGCTGAGGGAGTCAAAGGGACCTGTCTTCTGCTAATGGGTGTCCCAGGAAAGTCTAAAGCAAACACCTTGGGACTACCCTGTCGCTGCTACCCATAGACCTGGATGTGGGAAGCAGGCCCGCTCCCAGCTCTGGTGGCCCCCGGGGGGTGGGGGAGTGGGTAGTGGCTATGCCCGGCTGACGGCTGCCCTCTTCCACAGGCGTGTTCATCATCTGCTGGCTGCCCTTCTTCATCACCCACATCCTGAACATTCACTGTGACTGCAACATCCCGCCGGTCCTCTACAGCGCCTTCACGTGGCTGGGCTATGTCAACAGCGCCGTCAACCCCATCATCTACACCACCTTCAACATCGAGTTCCGCAAGGCCTTCCTGAAGATCCTGCACTGCTGACTGCAGACACCCTGTGCAGAGTAGCTGCCTCCCGCCTCCTGGCCCTGGCAGGCCCGGCCACCCGTCAGCCCTGGTGCCCGGGGCAGAAAGGTCTGGAGCGGACTCAGCCCTCCTCTCACCTGGGGCAGGCCCTGAAGTGTTAGCTTGGCACCATGCCCCTCACTGCAGGGGAAGTGTCAGAGACCCCCGGAGGGGGGTGTGTGAACCCCTGGGGCTGGACCCCTGGCTCGGGGCCAGCTCACCAAGCCCCCTCCCACCACCAGGCCCCCTCTCGTTGGCACCAAAGATGCGACGGCTTTCCGTGTGCTTTCTCTGGGGCTCAGGGGTTGCTGGGCCAGAGTTGGGGCACAGAGGCCAAGTGCGCTCTGCCCACTGGGCTTGGCTCAGTATCCCAGGCCAGCGCTGGAGCAGGCCATGAGAGGGTGAGCAGTTCATGCCTGGGAGACCCACCTGAGAGGAGTGAGCTCTTGTCAGACCCCGGGTCCCTTTAGTCCTGGGAGCCTGGTGTAAATAGCACAGCGCAGATGAGCCCCAGGGAAGCCCACGCCAAAAAGCTGAGCTCCCTCAACCTCACCCAGCCCCTACTTTCCACCACAGGGGACCCTAGCCCGTGCCACCCTGTGCACCCCCTTATAGCCCGCCCCTGTGGGGAGACCAGCCCTGACCCAGGACCCCAGGTTGGGGTGGAGGTGGTCTGGGGGAGAAGGATGCCTCACTGCTAATCCACCCAGGAGGATCTCAAAAGTGTCCCCCCTCAGAAGCCAGGCTGGGCCAGCCTGTGGGTAGGAGAGTTGGGGCTGCTAACTGGGTCTGGGAACCTGGATGGACCTACCTGCAGCTCATGGGGGTGCTTCCTCCTGACCCCAGTCCACTCTCTTTTTCCACTCCTGTTGCCTCTCCTCTCCCTTTGTCCTCCCTCCACTGCTCAGCAGGGCTGTGAGCTGCCCAGCACCGTCTGGCCTGCCCCTGCCCCGGGGGAGGGGGTAAAACTGTAGCTTTGGGGGTGGGGAGCCCTGGGCCCCAGACTCTGTAACATCACCACACATGCACCAAACCAATAAAACGTTGACAAGAGTCAAGCCGCAGGAGCCCTGGCACCAGGGGCAGCAGCACCTGTGTCTTTAAGCAGTCAGTATCAGCAAATCGGTGTGCAGGGAACAGAGTTGGAGGCCTTCCCAGAGGGGGGGCCCTGACCTCAGCCATGGTCGGATGGACAAGAGGTCGGGGACAGGCAGAGAGAAGCTGCTCCCGGGAGACAAGAACAGGTGGGAGGTATGCATGGAGAGGACTGGGGTGGTCCCTAAGTTAGGCCCCATCTTCCCAGCAAGCTGGCAGGCACAGCCTATGACACAGGTCATCCTGGCTTACCACTGGCCACCAAGACAGAGGGGGCTGTGTCTGTGTCCAGTAAGAAAGCGGTTACACTCTGGACCACAGTTGCTCAGAGCAGGAGGGTCTCCAAGAGGGGAAGCCAGCTTGTCCCATGTCTCCCTCCCAGGCCTGGCATCTCTGCGGGACCCTCCTTATTGCCCGCCCAGGTTCTGTGGGAAAGGTGGCCTCTGGGGGGTCCCATGAGGCCTGTGTCTGCCTCGGGGATCCCTTTGAGGTTGCCCTCCTCTGGGGCAGGACTTGCTGGCCGCTCCTCCTCGAGGTCACTGGTGCTGCCCTGACAATGGGTCTGGATTCCCAGAGCTGAACCACCGAGTCAGCCGGGGCGAGGCAGAAACCGCCTCCCTCCACCTGAGCATAGGGGAGGTGATGACAAACAAGCTGGTGCTGGCACCCACGGGCGCGGCTCTGGGGAATTGGCAGGGCATAATTTGCATGCTAAATACAGTATTTTTAGCACCCAAGTTTGGAGCACTTAAGTTGCCCTGAACATTTAATTATGGACTTTGATCTTCTCCCCAAACCTGAATGGAGCACTGAATCAGGGGAGAGAAGTTCCTGTCCCCAGGAGCACCCTGATTCTAGAAGGTGGGCAAAGCAAACTGGGGAAATGCCTGCAGAACCCCTCCCTCTCACCACAGGCAGGGACAACCCCAGGACTGCAGTGCACTCACCTGTCCTTCATGGAAGGTCTTGACCTGAACGGGAACTCGGGGGCCCTACCTCATCATGAGTCATGCACTCAGGAGAGGGGTGCGGAGGGGGGTTTGGGAGCAGGAGGGCTGTGGAGCCCCAGTGAGGAGAGGGGAAGAGGGCAGGGCAAGGGCGGGGGGCGGGCCGGGGAGAGCTGCCCACAGCTGTCATCTAGCAGCTTGTCTTCCGCCGTACAGCTGATTGACAGCCAGAGTGGGTGGAGGGAGGGCCATCTCCACCCCCTCCCCCTCGGTATTTCAGGGGCGCAGGGATGGGAGGAGGGGGGCCCACAAGTACAATGGTGGAGTGGGGGCCCAGATTCTGAGAGGCGTGGTCTGTGATCCCTGGGCCTGGACCTCGAGATCACCGGGGAAATCAGGGCTGGTCAGCTTCAAGGACCTCTGACTCTCTCCTTCCCTGCCCCCGTGTTTCTGTCTCCATCCCTGTCTTTCTCCACAGGATGCCTTTTGATTGGGGAGTGGGGGAGGGGGTGGGAGAAGACTGCTTATCTACCTTCCCGGTAGTAAAGCAGCCCAGCCAGGGTCCCCCGACTCACCTCATCCCCACCCCACTAGAGCCCGGCCAGGAATAAGCCCTTCTTCAGAAGGGAGGCAGTCTTTGCAAACCTATCCCACTTGACCACTCACCTGAAAACAGCAGGAATCCTCATGGCTTAGTGGGTCATGCATTGGGCTGGTGGCCTTCAGGTCAGCAGATCAAAACCACCAGCCGCTTCCTCCGATGCGGACTTGTTATTCTCAAAAATGCTGCAGTCTCAGAAACCCATGGGAGCAGTTCTGCCCTGCCGACAGGAAGTCGCGTGGGACAACCCTGTTCTGTCTGCCTCACTCGTGTCACCAGGAGTTAGCCTGGGCTTGGCTCTTGGGAAGGACACAGCATACATGATCTCACGTCACACAGCGTTGGGGGTACAGGGGGAAGGTCCATCCTTATGCTGGTGACCAGTCACTAAGAAGGAGTGGATCCTGGATGCAGCTTCCAGGCTCCAGGTGGGGGCCACGGGTATGACTATGGCCCAGGAGTTGGGGTGGCACATGTTCCAGCTGCCTGGGAAAGTACCTCACGGCATGCATCCACTCAGTCATGCTTGCGGAGCAACCACGGGGGGACTTGCTGGGAACATCGGTCGCCATCCCGTTGATTCCAACTCATACCATGCCCAGACAGGGTTTCTGAGGCTATAAATCTTCCCCAGAGCAGAGAGCCTCATCTTGGCCCCAGAGGAGTGGAGGCTGGGTGTGAACCAATGACCTTGTGATTAGCAACGCAATCCTTCCCCAACAATCCTACCAGGATTTCTTACTGAGACCAAAGTAAGAAGGCCTCTCTCTTCAGCCTGAGTCTCGGAGATTCGGTAAGAAGGCTCTGAGTCTCCCTGGTTACAGATGAGGTCACCGGTTCAAACTCATCAGCCTCTATGCTCTGGGAGCACAAGGAGGCTTCTGCTTTCCCAAAGATACACTTCTGGAAACACGAAGATGCATCTCAACTCTGCCCTGTAGGATTGAGGTGAGTCACAATCGGCTCCATGGCAGTGAGTCGAGGTCTTCTGTTTGGATCAGAAGTGAAGAAGGCGCCCTAAAGGCACCGTGGTTGAGCACTCAACAGCTATATGAAGGTTGGTGGTGCAAACACTAGTGATTGGCTCTCATAAAGATGACCGCCCCCTAGGCCCTCTACGACGCTGACCTGTCTTTGGGGGTACTGAATTGGAATAAAGAGCCCCCTCTTTATAAGATAGCCTCCTCTTTCTCCTAGGGGGATGCTTGTGAACGGGTGACCTAGCCGTTAGCAGCCCACACTTAACCTACTGCCCCCACCGGCACCACTCAGACTCCTTAAGGGGGGGATTACTTCTTACTTGATGTATTGGAGTAACTGCAAGGTTGGCAGTTTGAACTCACCAGCCCCTATGTATGGGAGAAAGATGAGGCTTTCTGTTCCTATGAAGAAATTCACAGGGACAGTTCTACCCCTTCCTGAAGCGTCGCAGGGAATCAGAATCGTCTTGGTGGGAGTGAGTTGTGTTTTTTTTTAAATGTCTGTCCACAGGGCCGAGGGGACTCCTGTGTAGCACAAAGGGGGTAAAACAATGTCTGTGGTCCCCGCCTTTGTGGTGTGCAAAGCCTCACCGGGTGGCAGCTGTTGTCCATCAGGTGGTTGGTCATACTGTCCCATTCAGGGTCTACGTCCCCCACCCCCAGATCAGAGCCCCTTGACACTCAGTGATAGAGTTGTGGCTGTAGAGAAAACAGGGTGGCGATTTCCTGGATGGCACGGGCAGAAATCCCAAGGAAGCATCTGCAGGTCCTGCTTCCCTGGTGGCCTCAGAACAGGAGTGGTCAGCTGCCTGCCAGCACCAGGTCATTGAGGACTGACCTGCCAGTGCCCTCAACTGTCTGACATCCCATCCCAAACCTTCTCTTCCACTAGCGACTGCAGGGCCTCCTGTGTCCCTGCCAGCCCTGCCCTGTGCCCAACAAGCTTATCTGGACCCAGGCTGGGTCTGTTGATGGGAGGGAACATATTTATGTGGGGCCGTGAAGGGATACTGCTCTCTTGTGGCTGCTCTAACGAGATCATGTAACAAAGCGCCACAACCAGGCAGCTAAGAATCATGGGAATTTACTCTTTCACTATTGCGGGAGCGGGGGGGGGGGGGAGGGCAGGGAGTGGTGTTGCTGCTGATGCTACCATGCATGTCCACTCACAGCCATCTGATGTACGACAAGAGGAATGGTTTTGCACAGTTCTTCCCCTTGCCCTGTGTCCCTTCGTCCCCTTGCGGATCTGCCCCTTCCCCCTGGCCTTCCACTGTTCCAAGGGCAAAGGGAAGGGAGGCCGGTCCTTTAAGAGACAAGCCCCATTGGCTAACCCCCACAGAGCAGCGTATGAGTTGGGAAACTGACACCACAGAACCCAGGTGTACCTCCCTGTCCCCGCAGTCCCCCTCTTGGCAGCTGTGTTCATGCCCCTTGCCCTTTGCCCTGAGGCCACTGGCCGGCCTGGCAACCCCGTGCCCAGAGAAAGGAAGCGAGACTCGGCCCTGTTCTTTCTCCAGGAGGAGCCGGGGGTTGCACTGGGAGGATCCCCGGAGTGTCCACTGGCTGGCTGGCTGGCTGGCCGTTGTCCCTCGGGCCTCCCTTTCTCATCCGCCCCAGTCGGCAAGCTCTGCAGCATCAGAAATGGACAGCATCAGAACAAGATGACAGGTGACTGGTGGCTTCGGGTGAGGCTGGACCTCTACCACCGCTGCAGCCAGTTCCACCGCGGACCCTGCCTGCGCCCAGCTGGTGCAGACTCACGACTGCCTTTGCGTGCCCCCAAAAACCCCTTCGGTGGACACCTGCACAGCTCGATTTCAGCTGCCATGTGTACCACACAGCCTTGCTGTTGCCCTGCAGCGGTGTCCCACGGAAACATCTTTTCTCAGAGGCCCCATGACACAACCCTTACTGCACGCACTGAAGGAGGGTTTTACACACACACACACACACACACACACACACACACACACAATGAGTTAGCAGTAGAAAATAGCAAGCTCCCAAAGTCTGGACATTCAGCGCCCTGTCCCAGACCTGTCTGATTTAGGAGGGACTGCAGGGAATGGCTGTGCAGAGCCCTTACTAAGGGCAGGGCCCTCAACCTACAAAGCATCTCAGTTAGGACACTAACCTACAGAGGCGACCATGAACTCTGTTCCCTATGGTGCAAAGGAGGGTAAGGCAGCAGCAGCCAGGACTGGGACCCTGGTCTCTCCACAAAGCCACCCTTTCCAGGGCTTCCCTCTTCTGCCCTGCCCCAGATCCTAGGGTCAGCGATGCTAAGTGCCTCATGAAACCTCTAGAAGGTCGCTGTGAGGCCCAGGACAGGTGCTGCATGTGACTGGTTATGAGTAGCTTAAAACAAGAAGAGGGTGCTCGCAGGTGGCGGCTGTGACATGTCGACCCTAGCTGGCCTGAATGCATTGCTTCAATGAACCCTCACCAATGAAGGGGTTGCAGAGGCAGGACTCTGGGGACCTTTGCCACGGGGTCAGTCACCTAACCCTGCCTGGTCAACAGGAGCACAAGGATCATGTACCTGTTCTAATGCCTTTCACACTCCTCTTAATTCTCCCTCTCCTCAACCTCTTTTTAATCCTATGAAGAACCTTTTTGTCCCTACAGAGACCCAGGCCCGGCAGGGCACCGACTTAGACTCCATGCCAGAGCAGACAAGGCAGGCGAGGAGGGACAAATGGCTCATGTCCCCTGGCCTCCTCTCTTCCCTGCCTGGCAGGTGCTGGGAAACACAGAACCCCCATGAGCATCCCTCAGCAGTCTCCCAGAGTGGAAGTGGATGTCAAGGGGGCTGGCTCGGGACCAAGCATGCTGTTTGGATTCTCTCATCCTTCCTCCTTCTCCCTGGAAACCCCACCTTGCCACAGGATACTGATGTGCAGCCCTGATGTGCAAGTGCCACCTGGGGGCACAACCCGGCTTGGAGCTGCTCCCCCACCCCACCCCCGGCAGTCCTCCCCTGCGTGTGCCGTCTCCAGGCCCCAGAAGTTGAGGACCCATGAACTCGGCAGGCAGGGCTGACTGTGGGGTGGCAGGTTTCCTCCGCCTCACCTCTCCCGGGAGCTGTTGGCGGCCACCTGTGTCAGCCTAGAGGAGCAAGGTGGCTGGAGAATAAGCTGCTGGCTGGCTGAGGGTGCTGGCTAGAGAAGGCTCCTTCTCCCTAAGAGGATACCCAGGCAAGGCCTACAGGAAGTCGAAGAACAGCTGAGGTGGGGCTCCAGCCGCAGAGGGCTAGAGGGAGTCACCCAAGCCCTCCTCCAAACTGCCCTGGGACCAGCAAGACAGGCAGGGCCTGCTGATGGATGGACTGGGTATGGGCACAGGAGGGACCTCTGAGACCTACCTGACTCCAGCTAACCCGCCCCTTACCGTGAAGCACCCCTCCATTTCCTCTCATCTGCTCCCCCATCTCCTCCTTCAGCAAACTCACCACCCCAAACCCACAGACACGCCACCCAGTCCCCTGGTCACACACAAACCACACACAGAGACACACACCACACTCCCCTACTACCCACACCCCACAGTCACAGGCATTCCACCCAATCACATACACTCCACACATATATCCACCACGCCACACAAAGAACATGCACCACACACAGAGACACATCAAATTATACCACACCACTCCCGTCACAGACACACTACACTATACGAGACACACAGACAGTACACAGAGACCCGCCAAACTTCACGTGATCACAGACACACCACATGCAGACACACCAAAGACCCCCAATACATACATAGACACACACATAAGCAAACTGCACTAATGACATACAAGCCACACACACAAGCAGACCCTACCCAACTCCCCACCTGTGGCCCTTGACATCCTCTCCCTTGCGAACTCAGAGGCGGGTGACCATCACACCCACTAGACGGGTCACACCACACGCTCACACAGCATCCTGAGTCACAGTCCCCAGTGCCATGGAGCTGACGAACTGAATCTGACTCAGAACAGACGGTAAATCTTTATGGGAGCAGATAGCCTCACTCGTCTCCCTCCGAGCTGAGGGTGAATTTGAACCGCCAGCCTTGCTGCTTTGTTAGCAGCCCACTGCCCAATCCACAGTCCTACCAGAGATCCATAATACTGACTGATGGCCCCTATGTAAAACTGGCCTGCAGGTCAATCTCTCTGGAGGGGGTGCAGAGCGACAGCTTTTGTCAGATGCCAGGGATGAGGGCAGGGTGTGTCAGTGGACACACAGGAGAGGAGCAGCGACCCCTGCAGGGAGGAGTTCACACAGGGCCTACTCAGCCACTGGGGAACACACTCTGCCACTGTCCCAAGACACCGTGTGTGAGGCCCCAGGGTCTCTGGAAAGCTGTGGTTGGTGGGACAGCAGGGGTCTAGCAAGGGCATGAAAGTGTGGGCGGGGATGCCTGCTGAACTTGGAGCTCCTGCTGCCCTCCTGCCCCAGCTTGTGGTCAGAACCACAGGCCAGGGCAATCCCTGCCCTCACTGCCATACCTCCCTCTGCTGGCTTCTCTGGGATCCGGCAGCCTCTGCTAACTCAGGGGCAAGGGGCAGATGGAGCAGGAGTCTTGAGGGTCCAATTCAGAAAGAGACCGGGGTCTGTTGGAGATGCCCTTGGAAAGGTTCAGAAGGAACTCCGCATGCCAGGGGCCTATTCCCAGGCACCATCTCAGTGTTCAGTCTGTCTTCCAGCAGGAGACCAGGTCCCTGTGTCTTCTCAAGGCCACGGTGAAGGCCAGGATTTCACATGGGGTTGGGGGTGGGAGCGGCACTCTGATGCCCAGCTTCACTTCTACCAGCCCCTTCCTCCCAGGAGTCTAAACCTCTGTCTGAGCCCCTGGCTCGGCACCCCCCAGAATGGGCACTGTGGGCTCCTTGCCCTCTAGGAAGGAGACAATGCCCTGCCGTTGACTCCGGAGGGCCAGCTCCAGGGGTGTGCAGCCGACCCCATCCTGGGTGTCCAGCTGGGCGCCGGCCTTGACCAGCACTTTGAGGATGGCCGCATTGCCCTTGAGGGCAGCCAGGTGGGCGGCTGTCCAGCCCACCCTGTTGCAGGCCTGGACATCGGCACGGTGCTCCAGGAGGTGGATGACGCTCAGGAAGGCTTCTCCTTGGACAGCCAAGTGCAGCGGCGTCCAGCCGGACTGTTCGGCTGCATTGGGGTCAGCCCCACACCGCAGCAGGGTCAGCACCACCACCTCCTCCCCGTGGCGCGCCGCCAGGTGCAGGGGGGTCCAGTCCATGCCCCCGTGAGCATCCAGGTCTGCGTGACTCTCTGCCAACAGATGGATCACCTCCAGGTGGCCCTTGTAGGCCGCTAGGTGCAGCGGGGTCCAGCCCTGCTCAGTGGCCAGCTCCGTGCTGGCCCCGTGCCTGAGCAGCATCTTGCATATCAGGTACTTGCCTCTGGCGGCCGCAGTGTGCAGTGGACCGTAGCCGCCCTGGTCCAGGGCATCAGGGGCCGCCCCGTTCTTGAGCAGGTGTTGAATGGCCCTCACTTTGCCCTGCTCCACAGCCAGGTGCAGCGGAGTCCGCAGGTTTCTCTGCTGAGCGTCCACTTCGGCCCCCTGTCCCATCAACAGCTTGACCAGGCTGACATGGCCGCAGTAGGCGGCCACGTGGAGGGGGCTCTTGCCTTCCGCCTCTTGCAGGTTGGGGTTAGCCTGACGGGAGGCCAGGAGGCGGGCCACGTTCTCAAAGTTGTTCTGCGCAGCCAGGTGCAGCGGGGTCCAACCCTCGTGCTCCTGGGCATCCACGTGAGCCCCGTGGTCCAGGAGCAGGCGGGCCGTGCGGTCGTCCCCATTCTGGGCTGCAAAGTGCAGAGGGGCCCAGCCGTCCTCGTCTGCCAGGTTAGGGTCGGCGCCGTGCTCCAGGAGCAGGGCACAGAGCTCGGCCTGCTGGTCCTGCGCCGCGATGAGGAGGGGCGTGTACCCGCAGGTTATCCGGCAGTCCACGTCCACCTCGTGGGCCAGCAGCAGCTTCACCTGCTCCAGGCTGCCCTGCGCCACCAGGAAGTGGAGGGGGGTGACCTTGTTCTCGTAGACGCCCAGTTCCTCCTCGCTGGGGACCACGCTCTCGCTGTCCGACAGCTGCAGCGCCCACCGCCAGTAGTCTCCCGAGTCTGCTGGGGATAAGAGCTGGCTGAAAAGGTGGCCCTCCCCCCTGCCCGGAGGTCACCGCGGCCACCCTCCTGCATCCTGGAAAAGCCTTTGCCGCTATCAGAGATCTCCTGCGTGCCACAACTAGTTTGCTCTCCGCTGGTCACCAAAAGGTTTGTCGGTTCATTCGCCCTAACAGTACCACGAGACTTCAGACCTGGCGCTCCGCTCCCAGAAAGACACCGGCCAAGAAAACCCTACCTGGGGCGGCCTGAGTCACAAAGGACACAACGTCACACAACAAGGACAACAATACACGGCTACGACCGTTGTCACCGTCACGGTGGGGATGCTCTGAGAGAATGGAAGCAGGAAGAGTGGGGAAGCCTGGAGTTCAAATGCTGGGTCCACCACTCGTCATTCCATGACCTGCCCCCATTGTCTGCCTCTGTGAGCCTGGTGGCTTAGTGGACGGTGCTCGGTGCAGGGTCAGCAGTGCAAACCCACTGGCCGCTCTGCAGGAGAAAGAGGAGGCGTCGACATCGGGCATTTTGGACACCCACAGCGGCAGGGCTGCTGTGTCCCCCAGAGCCGCTAGGAGTCAGGTTCGGCCTTTGTTAGGTCCTGCGCCTCTGTTCTGAGCAGCAGCCCAGGGGCAGGCCAGATCAGAAGCACACGTGCTCAGAGGGCCGGCGACCCAGAGTCTGGTCTTCCCGGCTGAGAGCAAATCTGTGACTGGAGCTCTGTAACTGGAGGGCCTCCAGAAGGCGTGAAGGGCCCCCTTCTGCTCTGCCCCCAAGTCCCCAACCAAACCCACCGCCCGCAAGTCGTCCCCAACTCATAGAGACCCTGCAGGACACAGGAGAGCCGCTCCTTTGGCTTTCGGAGACTGGACACCTTCATGGGACCCAGTTGCCTCCTCGGAGCAGCGAGTGGGTTTGAACCGCCAAACTCAAGGTCAGCCAGCCGTGTGGCATTAACCCACTGTGCTCTTTTCTGCCAGGCAGCAGGAAAACAACAGCAGCAGACTGACCCCTAGTGTGTCAGAGAAGAACGACGCTCCCCCAGGGCTTTCAGCGGCAGAAAGTTGAGGGATGGGATACATATTGCCAGGCCTTTCTGCGGAGGTACATCTGGGTAGACTAGACCCTCGGTCTCTCCCTCAGCACCTGAGCATGCCTACCATCGCTCCACACAGGGACTCCGCTCAGCGGCACTATTGAATGTTAAAAACAGAAAAGCTAGCAGCAGCAAGCCCGAAAGCCACTAGTGCCTAGGCCTGCCCCCGCCCCACCTCCCCGGGAGCTTGGGATTTAATTTGCCTGACCGGGAATCAGTCATCGTATCTTTTTCAGTCCCTGCTGGTGCTCTTGTGCAGCTGGGGTTGAGAAGTCCTGCTTCCACTCTCCAGGCCTAGAAGGAGGTATCTGGCCTTAGGAGAACACAGATGAGTGGGGCGGGGGGGGGGGGGGGGGGGGG
>PVJH01018196.1:0-32837 GCA_004026705.1 Nesogale talazaci | reverse complement strand
AGTCTCATCAGGCAATCTCAGAGAAGACTCACCTGTTTGATCACAGGACACTCCCCCCTCCCTCCCATACCCCCCACATAGACCCAGGGCAGCCTGGGCACTCACCTCCGGGGGCCGGCGCAGCGACAGCTTGCAGGACACCTTCCTGACCGGGGCCTCGCTCTCCGGGTCGGCCACAGCTCTCTGGAGCAGGGACAGCAGCATGTCCGTCTCCACCGTGATGTCTGCTCCATGAAGGAGGAAGGAATGGAAGCAAGAGGGTTGGGGTGAGGTGGGGGGACAATCCCAACACCCCATGGGGCTCTCTTAAAGCTGCACATGTGCAGAGGACGCAGGGGCCTGGCTCACAGCCTTGGCAAGCCACTGCCCATGCTGGGCACCAACATCCTTCTCCAAGCTGCTCACATGTACCCACGTGGGTGGGCTCATTGTTTCTAAGGGGTGAGAAGTATTACACCCGCTGTATTCCTGTGACCCCTTCAGCTGGGGGCCTTGACCTCTCAGACCTGACCTTGCACTGCAGACCCAGTGCAAGACGCAGACTTATATCTGTGCCAGGTGGCCCTGGTTTCTGGGGGTTCAGCTTCTTGGCATCTAGGCAAGGGCAGGGATGGGAGGAGGGGTCAGGACAGGGTACTTTGCGAGGCCCAGAAACTAGAGCCAGGATGCAAATGGACCTGGGTTGAGCCAAGAAACAGGACAGTCCGAGTTGACCTTTATCTGTCCTGGGAACTCTCCATGTGCATATTAGGGAAGAAGGGGGCTGGGGGTGGGCAAAAGGGGGCCACTGTGTAGCTGAGCCCCAGTGGCGTAGCGGTTGTGCGCCAGACTGCGGCCCACTGGGGTGGAGGCTCAACTCTGTCAGCAGATCCACAGGAGCAAAGGCTGGGCCTCCTACTCCCACCACCAGAGGGCAGTGATGCCCCCCCCCCCCAAAAAGAAACAAAAACAAAAAGGGAAGGGCGCTGTGCAAACTGGAACTTTGAACGACAACGGGCCTCAGAGGCAGAGTCAGGGCTGGGCCCCTCATCCCCTGAGAGCCAGCCATGAGGGCTCTCTCCTTCAGCCGGTGCACGGATGCCCCCATGGACCACAGTCTTCCCAGACAGCAATGCTGGCCCTGCCTGAAATGCCGTCCCAGGGCCCCAGTGCTGCAGGCCTCTCTGCAGTCCCCTACAAGGTCACCCAGCACCCCCCTCACCCGGCCCCAGCCCCACCAGGCACCCCGCTTCCCACTGAGAACCTGAGAAGCAGGGCCTCTTCTTGAGGTCCTGGTCCCAGCAACGCTTCATCAGGTCGGCCATCTGGTGGACCTCCCCCGGCCAGTCCTCCGAGATGGACTGCAGGGAAGGCCGCCCGCCCATGGCCACTTGCACGATGATGTTCATCATGTTGAAGCCTGCGGAGGAGAGTCCAGAGATGGCAGTCTCAGGGCAGGGTTGTGGGGAGGTCCCGGCTTAGGAGTTCAGGGGTGGGGGGGGGTGCTTTTGCACACACTAGGGGCTGCATGAAGGGATGGTGAACCACCAGGGATACTGTGGGCAGACAGGAGGTTCAGGATTAAGTAGCTCTCTGGTCCAGGGGCAGGTGACTCTCAGACCAACCCTGCCCACTACCACCACCATGACACCCCCACTCCCACACACACTGCAGGCCTGGGGAAAGACTCAGAGTTGAGTTTCAACCTGGCCAGGCTGTCCATGCTGCCTGATGGTGCAGCCTGTCCACCTCTAGGCAGTGGAAGGGGCGGGAAGACCTAAGAGAATTGGAGCCATCAAACAGGAAGGCCTGGACTGCTGTTTCTCTTCCCTCCCATTTTAAGGTGAATTCAGGAGGGGGGTAGGGTGAGGAGAGGAGCTCCCCCAACATAAATCTGCCCCTCCTTCTGCCCTCTCAGACCCCGAGGCCACCCACAGCCCCCGCCACCCCTGTGCTGAGACCCAGCGCCCATTACCTGAATATGGTTTCTTCTGCGTGAGGATTTCCCAGGTGACAATCGCAAAGCTGTGGGGGAATAGTGCTCCCTGAGTGGCCTTTCTGAGATGTCCATGGCAGCCCAGCCAGGGGGGCACAGACTAAGTGTCTCAGTCCATGCCTCCCTCTCCCTGGAGGGCAGGGATAGACTGACCTCATGTCGCTAGGACCTCATGCCCTGGGGTTCTGGGGCCCTGGCACAGTAAAGCCAAGGAGCTGCCACCTTGCACTCACCTGTACACATCGTATTTGGACCCTGGGACCTGGTTACTGTCCAGAAACATCTCTGGGGGGATGTAGCTGAGGGTGCCTCGCAGAGCTGACCGCTCAATGTACTGCATCCGGGTCGACTGTTCCATCCACTTGGACAGGCCAAAGTCCGAAATCTGGGAGGAAGCCAGAGGTTGTGGAGGCAGTCAGAAAACGGCTCCCGGTTCTCCCTCCCTTCACTGGCTACCCCTCTCCCAGGGCAGGGCTGTGGCCATGACCTTGACCTGATGGTTCCATCACGGACTTCTGTTCCTGTTCACCAGTCACTTACCTTCCCACGGCCTCCGTCTTCTCATCTGTGGAGTGGAATCGATAGGAACAAGGGCCCCACTGTGCTGTTGTGAGCATTAAGGGAGGCTGCAGAAGCCCTTTGCACAGGGCCTGGGGCCTAGGAAGCACATGGGAGTGGAGCATTCCACAGAGGAATACGCTAGGCTATGTGAAATAGTACCATCTTGGGCTGCCCTTCAGCCCTGCCTGTGAATGAGAACGGACTCAAGGAGAGGGAGCCGGGTGCATACCTTCCACCTACTCCAAGTTCTCCCCATATGCCTCCCCCACTTTGCGCCTCCTTTGCTTCCCTCCATCTATCCGTCACTTCGCCAATGGGCCAGTCACTGGTTGACCGCGAGGCTGGGCATAGAGAGCACAGCAGTGCCTAAGAGAGGGGAGAGCTCGTTATCTCCCCGAAGTGCTTCTTGAGATGGGGGCTGAGTCATCTGTGACACAGCCTGACTCTTGACCGATGGCTGCCGTGTGCCCTGGAGCTAATTTCCACTGCCAGGAACCCTGGAGGACAGGGAACACCTGCCTGGTTGAAAGGTTGAAATCTTTATGGGAGCAGATCCCAGAGTCTTTTCACCCACAAAGCTGCTCATGGGTCCAAATGGCTGACCTGGTGTTCCACAATCCGGCGCTTAAAATGGCATCCCCAGGGGCTCCCTGGCCCTTGATCGAATATATCCAAGGAGTATTAGCAATATGGAGACACCAGGGCGGGTACAGGGAGGGTACACAGGGGTCTATGGAAGGGTTCCCCAAGGAAGGGACCTTTAAGGCCAGAGATGAATGTCTGCCATCCCAAGGGTGAGTGGGGCAAGGGAATTCCATGCAGAGGGAACAGCATTTACCAAGGTGTCGCCAAAGGAGAGCACAGTGCTGCCGCTCTGGGAACGAAAGAAATGGCCACATGACCATTCTCTGGAGCCACAGCATCTACAACACAATGACTGTCGAGGGGACTCCAACCCACTGCCACCCCAGGAGTGTCGGAGGGAAACTGCCCCTGGAGGTTTAAGGAAACCTCCAGGGTTTTTGTTTTTGTTTGTTTTTTTTATCACAAAGAACCACCAGACTGGCAGCCCAAGGAATTGCCTGTTTCCAGGCGTTCAATTCTCATCTTCGCCATGGGAGACCTGGGTTCAGATCCTCGCCAATGCACCTCAGTGCTGCCCCCACCCACGTTGGTGGAGACCCAGACACTGCTGTGATGCTGACTAGGTCTTAGGAGAGGTTCCAGATTAAGACTGGCAAGAAAGGTCTGGGGATCTAGTTTTAAAAACCAGCCAGTGGAAACCATGGGTCACACGATTTGACTCCTACGCCATCACGGGCACGGCCAGGAACAAGCAGAATGTTGTTTCATGAGATGGAGCAGCTAACGAGGATGACGATCAATGGCGTCACCATCTCACTGGGGCGCCCTGTCAACCTGTGAGAGCTAGGGTTTTTTTCTATCCACTCTAGAAACAGACGAGAGGCTCACAGAGGGCTAGCTCAGAGACCCCGATATCCATGAGGGGGACTCCACAAAACTCTTGACAGGTAGATAATCCACTCACTTAAGAGAAGGCTCCAGCAGGAAAAGGGGTAGGTGACTGCCAACCAGGGGTCTTACCTTGACGTGCATGTTGCTGTCCAGAAGGATGTTGCCCGGCTTGAGGTCCAGGTGCAGCAGGTGAGGCCGAATGCTGTGAAGGAAGTTCATGGCCAGGCTGGTCTCGTGGATGATGCGGAACTTGAGCTGCCAGCAGAGGCTGTGAGTGGGCAGTATCTTCTCCAGAGAGCCGTTGACCATGAACTCCATCACAATGCCCAGGGGCTGCTTGCACACGCCATAGATGGACACGATGTGCTGAAACTTGATCTTCTCCATTTTGGCTGCTTCCTCAATGAGACAATTCACGTCAGAGCTATGGAGAAGAGGGAGAAGAGGTGGAAGAGCGCAACCCATCCACTGCCAGAGCAACCAGCAGAACACATAAATAGGCATGATGCCAAGCCGTAGGGGCCTGGAGAAGCTTCTGTGGCTTTTGGGGTGGTGGAGGAGTCACAGGTGAAGGGATGGTCAGCAGGGATAAGATAGGAAGTGGAGGTGTTTGCAGGGTTTTGGTTGAGCATATTCTGTACAGGTGGTCTCAGCGAGCAGAGAACTCAGCCTGTCTTATATTCTGGACACTCATTTATGGGTCCACTACCCTTTGTAGACTGTAAGCCCCTTGAAGACCAATCTTAACCCTCATGTACCTCCTGTTTTAAAGTACCCCCAATTGTGGTTGTGATTTTGAAAGTTTTATACGAGGGGGTACCCCCCAAAAAAAACCCAGAAATTTTTCAAAGCTATGTATTTAATTTTTTTTTTTACAAAACAGCCTTATCACCTTCAAAGTACTTGTGTCTGTCTTGGTTGACTAGAGAAACAAATTCATAGACACTCATATGTGTATAAGAAAGAGCTTTATGTATTCTCTCTCAAAGAACTTTGTATATAAAAGAGCAATTGTATATTAAGAAAACAGCCCAGCCCAGTCCACATAAAGTCCACAAGTCTCAACACTGATGTGGGCCTCCACGTGGCTCCTTCAGTTCCAGGGCTATGGCTCCATCAGTGTAGCTCCATGTGGAATGTCTCATGGGGAGAGCGCATGTTCCACCTGCAGCTCCCAGAATCTCAGGAAAAGGCCATGCTCACACAGAGACCTCATTGACTGTGGCCTGGTTGACAGGCTAGTCTCCACCCCTTCACAGACTGATAGATTATGTAACCGCCGTAGTACTCTCCAGTGCACTCAGTACATTTGTCAAATCTGTGATTCCATTCTTGGACACATTATTCAAATTCATCTGTTTGGATGACTGACAGCACCTCCCTCATTGTCTTCTTTACCTCTTCCACTTGGTCAAATCGATTTCCTTTCATGTCCCTCTTCATTTACAAAAACAAAAGAGTTACATGGAGTGAGGTCAGGGGAATGAGGTTCATGGGGTAAGAGAGGCATGCTGGTTTTGCCCCAAACTGGTGCATTCTCATGGTGGCAAAACCAGTCCCCCATCTTGCACAAATCAGACCATTTTTTTCTCACACTGTTATGCAATCTTTTCAGAACCTCTAATAGAGAGCTTTATTAAGTCTGACCTGGTGGAACAAACTCTGAATGCATTACAAGTCAGCATTTTCGTCCATTTGGGAAGTTGATGGACATCCAGAATGAGGTTTGTCATCAATCGACATTTCACCTTTTTGAAACGAGAAAACCACTCATACACTAGAGTTTTTCCCATAGCACTGTCCTTGTAAGCTGTGTTCCACATCACAACAGTTTCTGTGGCATTTTTCCTAAGCAGGAAACAAAGTTTCACAGTCGCACACTGTTCTCTTAAATCAACCATCACAAAAAACCAGGTTCGAGTGAAACGGCTTTTACAAAAAAAAAAACAAAACACTCACAGGTGAGGCCACTGGGTGCATTAACTCAGAGTAAGTTGCTCAATGCTCACCTAGCAGGAAAAATGGGTACTAAGAAAGCTCCATTCTGCTCGGGGCAATTCCAATTTAATGGGGTGCCCCTTCATATATATATGCACGCATGTCTCATAGAATATTGGAGGCACACAGAAAGCTGTAAAGAAGACAATCGAATGACCAGTAAGCCAACCTTCCAGAGATCATCTCCCCCAATATTTTAGTCTATTCTTTTTTCAATACATTTTCAAGGCATTTCACTCTCATTAGCTCCTCCTGTGTCCCCTTTCCCATTTTCTGTGCTGGGGTGTAATCTGATTGCCTCCCATTCACATAGCAGGGGCATGGCCCCCACCTTGATGTTCTCCCATGGCTTGCAGTTCTCCACACTCTGGATAAACTGTCACAATTCATCCTATGTGCTCCACAGCATGTTGCCAGGCTCCGCACGGCACATCCGTGTGGAATAGAACAGAAGCCAAGGCTTCAGGAATGCAGCCTTCACTAACTCCATGTGGTGCAGGTGTCCATGGAACAGTATATATGCAAATTGTTATAGTTTTGGGATTGCAGGATGGGGATTAAGGGCAAATGTCACTTTTCAAAGCACAATGTTCTGCAAGACTGCGTTGGCATCCCAGTCAGGAACTGCTTAAAATGAGCTAGGAGGGGAGGCAGGGGGCTCCCCGAGATGCCAGGAGCAGCTCTGAATGCCAGAAATGCCCTTCAGCTTGCCCTGTGCAGCTGGGCCGGTTGACACATCCAGATGGATCCTGTTCTTGCTTTCAGACCCCCCTCCACGCCACCCCATCCCCCACTCCCCGTGATAGCCCTGATCTGTCTCTTCCTCTTGGGTTCACAGGAATGAGACAATGTTTGCCACGAAGTGGGAAGCACAGGATCTGGGGCCAGATCACTCTGATTCTAAATCCCAGCATAGTCTAAAAACTCATTGTCTGTGTGAGTTTCGGAAGTCAACTCTCTGAGCCTCCATTTCTTAATGGGAAAATGGGACTCCTTTTAAGTGCTGTGAACCATCTCCTTCACACCCTGGCACCTCAAAACCATCCATTACGCCTGCTGCCTCTCCTTGCCAGCATCCCCAACCTTGAGGTTCTGGCCTCAGCACCTTGCTGGACAAGCTCCTGCTAGGCCACCAATGCCCTCCAAGTGGCTATATCCAAGGACCATGGGCCGGTCCACTCCATGATTATTTTCTTTGTGGTCAACTTCTATGTAGCAATTCTTCTGCTGTTGAACATTCTGCATGTGTGCAAGCCAACTCAGGTTATGACTACCATGCTGTTCAACCACTGTTGTCAGGTGACACTGATTCATGGGGTCCCCATCGTATCAGGCTAGCAATGGGCTCCGTGGGGCTTTGGAGACTGTTGGCCTGGCCTGTCTTCTGTGGAGCCTCCGGGTGGGTTCAATCTCCACCCCCCTGAAATTCTGCTGTCCAATCATTGCCATTATCCATTGCCAAATTCCCATATCCCTTTCTTTAAAAAATTCGGTCCACACTTTCCCAGAGCATGGTGCATTACGGATCTCTCATGATTATTTGCTTGCAACACTCTTGGGTCTTGTCAACATTCTCTTGGGTTTCGCTCTCTTTGTTCTGGGGCACTTCCTTTCTGTTTCTTTTGCAGGGTCAGTCCATTGGTCTTGGACCCAATCCCCTCTTCACTCCATGCTCTCTGTCTCAACGTCTCCAATACTTCACGAATCTAAGGGCAAACACTTGATCCACCCTCCCAATGCCAACTCCTTCCCCAGTCCCTTCTTATCTCAGAGGACGGGCCTCCACATTCCTCATTATCAGTCCTTGGTGACCCACTCTTGACTCTATTCCTGCACTTTCCATAACCAGGTCCTCAGGAAACCCTGTCAACTCCTCCTCCCAAATAGAGCAAGAACGTGGCGACTTCTTTCCACATCTGTGTCTCACTTTCCTACTTAGTCACTTGACTTTTTCCTTTCCCTCTTCCCCCTCCATTTGGACCCCAGCAGGCAGATCTTCCATCTGAGAAAGGTGAGTTCCAGTAAATCGCGTCTCAGCTCAGAACCGTCCAATGGCTTGAATGCCGTTCAGATGAAAATGAGGTGCTTACAATGGCCAGCAGAGCCTGATGTGGCCTGCACTCCCTCCCAGGCAGGCCTTCCTTGCTGTCTTCATTTTATTCGAATCGTTTCTTCACTCTGCTCCTCATACACTGGCCTCTTCGTGCTCTTCGATCATCTCCAGAGCATCCCCACCTTCAGACTTTTGTCCTTATTGCTCCTTCTACCTGTGGGTTGCTGGTGGCCTCAGAGTCTGCTAGCTATAAGGTCAGCAGTTCAAACTCACTGGTCAATCTGAGGGAGAAAGATGAGGCTGTCTGCCTCGGTACAGAGTTATAGTCTCAGATGCCCTGTGTGTGAGGCTTCCTACTCCAATAAAGAGTTCAGTCTCAAAAATCCAGAGGGCAGTTCTATCCTGTCACGTACAGGGCAGCTGTACGTGAGAATTGACACACTGGGAGTGAGTTTTGAATCTATAAATTGCTATCAACTCAATGACAGTAGGTTGGAAATTGGATCCCCCCTACCTAAGCCCTTTTCCCTAAGACAGTCACATGGCCTGCACTTTCCTTTCCTTTCCATTTCTATTTATGTGGAATCTTCCTAGGAAAAATGCCAGACAATTCTCTGTATTAAAAAATTTTCTTTGTAATCTCACAGATGCCCTCCAACTTTGTCACTCCTTATCTCCCATACATAGGTAGCCCATAATGAATATTTCTAGCCCAAATCTTCTCTTTGAAGATCTCCTCAGCTCTCTTTAAGCATTTTAATCAAGAAAACCACAAGGCCCTTTACACTAGTGTATCTATGTATTGCTCACTCTCTGTCTCTCTCTGGGAGATTGTAAGCTCCCTGAAAGGGAGGGTTTCCTATTGCTCATTTGGTACTTGTGATCCACAAATACCATTGAGTTGGTTCCAGTTCGGTGCGACCCTGTGCACCACAGAACAAGCCCTGTCATCCATACAACTGTGGGATGTATGAGTCCACTGTTGCTGTCACTGTGCCGATGCATCTGATCCAAGGTCTTCCTCTTCTTCGCAGACCTGCCACTTGGCCAAACAATGACATTCTTTTCCAGGGACTGGTCCCTGCTGACAAGGTATCCAAAGTACTTATAGGTGCTTAGAATAAAGGAAGTGCTTAGAATGAATGATCTCCCCCATAGCCTTTCTCCAGAAACCACCTATAATGAATGACCCACAGGTTTCAATGTCAGTCTGCGACACAACACTGGCCTTGGCTGTGAAAGGTGACTTACACCCAACACGTACAAAATAGAGTCTTCCTTGCCAAGCCAGGGCCTCTATCTTGTTCCCTTTACTAATAGCACCATCCTTTATCAGATATTCACTAAACTCAGCTCAGTAGGAGACATTGGGAGAGCTTGGTGAATGCAACAGGCACAGACCCCGTCAGTTTCATGGACTTTAAATCCTAGGGGATCCTTTGTTCCTTTGGGGAGCTGGCCATTGAATTCACCTTGACTCTTCTCCTTGTCATGTGCCCTATGGCCAATCCAGCACAAATCCTCCACAATGCTCAACTCCTTCCCCACCCTCCTCTACCACTCCCCTGGAAGGCCCTCGCCAGAACTTACCTAACCAATAACAACCATCTCCTAATTGGTCCAGTGTCAACTCTGTCCTCACAAGTCCATTCTCCATGCTGCAAATCTGATGGTTTTCCCCCACAGTATTCCATCCCCCCACTCACCTCCCACCAAGCACGCACCTGAATTACACACTTCAGTGGCTTCAGTGGCTTACCCCGGTTCCCTCTGCCTCTGCCTTGAAAACTTCTTCCTCTTCACCCACTCAACTCATGCCCAGCCTTCACATTTCAGCTCAAGGTTAACTTCCTCAGGGAAGACTTGACTGATTGCAAATGCTTCCAGAACCATACATGTCTTTTTTCTTGTACCCCTCGTGTGTGTGTGAGAACTGGAACCTGGAACCCCGGGGTTCCAGGAGAAAAAGGCCACGTCTAATGGATTCAGGAACTAGCACTGTGTCCTGCCCATAACAGGAGAGCAACAAGCATTTATCAAATGAGTAAATGAGTTGACGGGGGATGGAGGTGGAGAGTCCACAGAAATCACAAAGGCCTAGAGAGCCCTGGGCACTGTGCATGACACATAAAAAAGGAAAAGAAAACAAAGCAAGGCCCATTGCCATGGGCTTGACTCAGACTCATGGCAAACCCACGTATGTCACAGTCACGCCGTGCTCCATAGTTTTCAATGGCTCGTGATTTTTGGATCGAGATCACCAACCGAGATGCCTCTGGCTGCACTCAAACCCCCAGCTGTCTAGTTGGTAGCCCAGCTTGTTAACCATGCGCACCAGCAAGGAACTCAGTTGACTCATTCACACAACAACCAAATCAACCTTGCTGATTCTGACACCCGGGCGATCCTGAATGGCAGAATAGACCTGCCCCACAGGGTGGCTGGATGCACCCAAGGCATCAACTACCTCTCATTTCCTTCCCCTTTTCCACCCAGGGAATCCCCAGAACTTGGGAGGGAGGTTGTCAGAGGGAGTTACGCTCCATGTGGAACAGCAAGCAGAGACTTGTCAGTAACACCCATTTCTTTTTGCTCCGCCCTTCAGAGATTGTCAATGATCTGGACAGATCCTACAGGTGTCTGACTCTCTACCACAGGCAGCTGGAGGGTGTGAAGGAAGGAAAATGAGCGAGTCCGGGCTTACTTGGCTTCGCCCCTGTTCATGAGGGGTGTCTGGGAGCTTGAGCATGACAGAGGGACTGGCCTGAGCGTGGGGGGCCTGAGGCTGCCTCAGGAGCATGCGTTAAACACCACCACCACCACCTCCCTGCCATGGAGTCATTTCTGGCTCTTGGTGACCAGACTGGGCAGAGCAGAACTGCTTCTATGGGTTTCTGAGACCGTAACGGTTTGGGGGAGTAGCAAGCCTCACCTTTCTCCCATGAAGCTGCTGGAGGTTTCAAACTGAGGACCTTGTGGATTGCAGTCTGACGCATAACCACTGTGTCACCAGAGAATATGCTTGATAAGCCTGGTGCGAAGTGCAGGGAGCCTCTAGAGAAAACCAGGCAGGTGGCAGCATCCTGGAGCCCGGGTCGGCTGGGCAGCGTCCATCCAGGGACGCATCAGCCGGTCAGACTCACCCTGCCATGACTGGGGGCAGACCCACAGCCCTGTCCTGCAAGTCTGGGGTGGGCAGCACACTGGCAGGGCAGGTACCACCAGGTGTCACCACTCAGGGACTCAAGGAGGGAGGGGCCTGGACAGAGGAGGCACACACACGGGGCCTGTTTGGAGGGTGAGTTCTGCTCACCCGTGGCCTCTCCTGATTCCCCATTCAAGTATTATGCGCCATCTGCATGCTGGGAAATGGACCCAAAAGGGGCCTGGCTGAGCTTGGGGAGGGCAGGCTCCTGGGAGGCATTTGGAAAGGAGGAGGGGACAAGCCAGGGCCCCATTCTTGGGCCGCCCCTCCCTCGGCAGCTGCCAGGTTGGCCCCGCTTTCTCCTGAGAGGGGAAAGGAAGGGGAAATGGGCTACTTGGAGGGCGGTGAGGCCGTCAGTACCTGTGGACATCAGTCAGGAGGCAGGGGGAGCACTTGATGGCGTACTCAGTCCGCCAGCGCTTGTGGCGCGCCTGGAACACTTGGCCGAAGCCTCCGCTGGCCACCTGGCGCCAGCCGTCCTCGAAGTCCTCGCGGCTGAAGATGGTAAGACTGCCCAGGCGCCGCTCCACGCCCGGCTCCATGGGGTCCCAGGGGCTTCCCGCTCTCCCTCCGTGCCTGCGCAGCAGCTGCAGCCCGCCGGCGGCCCAGGCAGCCTGCGCTTCCTGCTCCCCAGGTCCCGGGTGGGTGGGGACAGCGAGACCAGCCTGCCTCTCCACCCTGCTTCATGGAGAAGATCCTGCCCCATAAAGGCGGGGAAACCCAGACCTGAGCCCTGCGGCTCCAGGCCGGTAGAGATGGGGGAGGGGAGGGAGCTCAGGTCTGGAGAAAGGGGTAGAGCTCTGTAAAGTACCTTCTCCCAAGAGATCCCTTCTTCCCCAGTTCCCTCACCCACCTCCATCCCCTTCCAGCCCAGTGTACTTGAGAGAGGGAAGGAGTGTTGGGAGCAGGGGGTTGGCTGCAGAAATAAGATTCATTTTAGGATCCAAGGATCGCGGAGCTGTGTGGGGCTGCAGAGGGCTGGCTCCCCGATCTGGGGCGGAAGGTTAAGGGTACCTGCTGAGACAAGTCAGGCTCCTGGACATACAGTTGTCCAGGTGAGGAAGATAATCTTCCCCTGAGAAGAAGCAGTGGAGACAAAGTCTCCTGGCAGCATATCAGGTTTGACCTATGCTTTCTCTTTGGAGTCCCTGCTTCCTGAACTTCCTGAGGTCCATGCAGGCAGCATATTCTTGGACTTTGTCTGGACCAGTGACGATGGAGAAAGACTGCCCCGTGCTGGCCCTGGGGCCCTAGGTTCATGGAGTGTGTGGCGTCATTCCCGCCCCTCAGCGAACCACAGAGCTGTGGGCCTTCTGGGGATTGTTCAGATGCAAGTGCTGCTGGGAGAAATATTATAGGACAGTGCTGGGGGTGGGGGTGGAGGGCGCGACCTGTCACCTGTTGCTGGAGTGAGTCTAGGGACGTCCTTGGGAAGTCCCCAGAGTGGCCATCCTCAGGGTTTGAGGAGTCGGTCAACCGAAGGAGAAAAACCCTAGTCTTTGGTCCAACGCTGCAGAGGCCCTTGAGATAGATTAGGTGTATTGTGCCAACCTGGCCAGGAAACATGTGGGATTAACTGAAGGGCAGAGAGATAAATGGCTGGGTGAGCCTCGCCATGCTTTTTCTCTGGTCTCTTGCTTTCTAATGGTCAGATCAGGTTGCAGCTTCCTTAGCCAGTTCCCTGCTTCAGCTGGCAAGTCTCATTTCACGGGAGGCATCCCTGAGAAGAAGCTACATGGACTTACCCGATGTATCCCTGGGTGCTGGAGCAGCGATGTGGAGACCCCGGCCAGCGCTGAGATGCTGACCCAGTCACTGATTCAGCTTTCTTCTGCAGTCGGTGTCACTGCATGTGTTTTGTGAGTTTGAGGAGGACTTTGTAGATCCTTGTCGGACATACAGGCTAATCTTGGACTTGTGGCCTAGGATAGCACTGGATCGGGATGCTTTCTTAATGTACACTTACCCTTTATATAAGACTCTCTCTTTTATGTACATGTGAATTTTTGTGGATTTCTCTAGTCTACCAGTACTAACAAACACAGTCCTTTTCGATGCCACCAATCTTCCAGGTGCCCAGGTGGGCATGCTAACTGGACATGGGCTTCAGGTAGAAGCTGGAGAACTTTCTTTTTCTATAACAAGGTACAGACAGCCACCAGGATGAATCCTGACATTCAGATTAACCAGGAGGCTGTTGTCATAGGGACCAATGACAGCAGTCACTATTAATTGAGTCTTAGCTCTGTTCCAGGAACACCATTCACTTTACAGAGTACCTATACTTATACGTACCATCTAGTTTTAATCCACAGCACTGCTATAAGTTCAGTGACTTCCTCTTTACAGCCGAGGAAGCTGGAGCTTCGTCAATGGTCACATCCCTGGTAGGGGAGAAAGCTGAATTCATACTCAGGATTGTTTTGTCCTGATAAACACGGGAGGAGTGGAGGCAGCCTTTTTGAGAAGATGAGGAGAAAGAAAATGGGGATACTCCCTGATGGCTGTGTCTGCAGCAAGAGACCCACCCCTAAGGTGGTCAGAAGGGAGCTGCAGGAGCAAAGTGGAACAGGAAGAACCAAATACCCCGGAGAAGTCCTGCCTCCCTCTGACAAGCCTCAAACCCTTCCCAAGAGAAGTTTGGATTGAGAGTGGTTTTCTTGTCCGGGGGATCAGGTCAAGCTCATTTCCTCTTGTATCTGTTGGATCTGTGGGCCTGGAGATGGGGAGGAAGGGAGGGAGCACAAACAGCCCCTGGGACAGATGGCCTCAGGCTCAGCTCACCAACTTCCCTGAAGGCAACACCCAAACCCCAACCAAACTCACTGCCATTAACTTGGTCCAGACTCATTGAGACCCACGAGGGCAGCGTTTCTCAACCTGTGGGTGGCAACCCCTTTAGGGGTTATAAGACCCTTTCACAGGGATGATCTAATTCATAACAGCAGCAAAACTACAGTTATGAAGTAGCCAGGGAAATAATTTTATGGTTGGGGGGGTTCCCCCAGAGCGTGAGGAACTGTATTAAAGAGTCGCGGCATCAGGACTGTTGAGAACCAGTGCTCTAGGGCAAGACTGAATTACTCCCGCGGGTTTCTGAGACTGTAACTCTTTTCGGGAGTAGAAGAGTTTCTTGCTCCTGCAGAGCAGCTAGTGGTTTCCAAATTGAAACTGGGTTTCAACATGTAACCCAGTACACCGCGGGTCTCCTTGAAGGCAACACACACACACACACACACACACACACACACACATGAACTCACTGCCGTTAAATCAATTCTGACTCATAGACCCTCTGGGTCAGGTGAGAACTCCTCTATGGTTTCTGAGACTGTCACTTTTGCTTGAGTAGGAAGCCTCGTCTTTCTCCTGTGGAGTGAGTGCCTTGTTTCCAACTGCTGGTCTTGTGCCTGGCAGCCAATGTGAAACCCCTGTGTCACCTGGGCTCCCCGAAGGCAATCCTGGAGAAGGTGAAATGAATGAATGCCCTGAATCAGCGGAGGAAATTCCCTTTGGCCCAGTGACATCTCACTTGGCTCTCTAGGGAGAGGAAGAAATGAGAAGCTGTCATGATTGTCCGCACAGATTCCTCCAGGAATGTCGAAGAAAGCATCTTCCAGAGGAGGCTCAAGGCAGAGCACCAGAATCCCAAATAAAACACCTGGGAGGGTTTCTCTGCAGGTGAGATGTGGTAGGCCAGGCAGGACCAGAGGGTACTGCTTCAGAGCTACCTGGTGAAGCAGTCGAGAGGACTCAAAAGGCCGCTGAGACTTCGGAAGCCTCTGGGCAATAGATGTACAGTCAACCCTCTGTCTTCACAAGTCCTGCATCCTTGCATTTGACCAACCTGGGGAATATGAGAATTGGGAAAGGCAATGCCAGGGTCAGATAATCCCCAAGGTTAAGAGGGAACTAAAATGCGTGACCCCTGTTAATGCGTTCCACAACATATTTGCATCATATTGGGTATTATACATAATTTAGAGATGATGTAAGTGCTATGGGTAGATTAGATGCGAGAAATTCTGCATCATCTTATATAAGGGTCTTGAGCATCCTGGGGTGTTGGTATCCACAGGTGTCCTGGAATCAATCTCCTGCAGATACCAAGGGACAACTACATGTTGATAGCCCCGGGGGAAGGAGCCCTAGTATTGACACAGGTAAACACTCAGCTCCTCACCCAAAGCATGGCCTTCTGAACTCATCCAATGATTCCACAAGAGAAACGGGTTTCTCTCAAAGGCTTGTGGGGAAAATGGACTTAAATGATACTGGCAGTTTTCCACGAACTTGTTGTAGCTCCTTCACACATACCCTTTTCTTCTGCAAAGATACAGCTAAGCACACCTTATGGGACAGTTTTACTCTGCCCCAGGGATCACCACAACCAAGCTGACAGCACCCTGAGATGACACAACACAGCTGTTAATCTTTCTCTCTGAAATGGGCCCCCACAAAAGCCCAGTAGTCTTTGGATAGGGTCCAGGAGAAGGTGTAGGGAATCACCAGTTATTCGGGTGATATGAAGGATTCAGGAAGCTGCGAAGCCAACCCAGAACACTCTCTATTTTCTTTCTAAGATCTGAATGTGGACCTTTCTATCTGAAATCCACATGCAGTGGGTGAATGGGACCAGGCTTCCCATGCTTGCCCATGACGGGGAAAGGATAAGAAGGCAGTCAGAGCCAAAGTGATCCAAACTCACCAGAAAGCACAAGGCATGTTGCTGAAAGAAATGTTGCCTGAAGATGCTCTGGTTCTTATTGGCCTATAGCAGTAGACTTTCTTCTGGCAGATCTGAGCTGGAAACTTTCTGGATATGCAGCTATTAGATGAATCTTGGTATCTCTGTGTGTGTGCTTGCATAACCTTCATTGTATTTTTAGTGAAGGTTTACACAGCATTTCAGGTTCCCATTCAGAGACCTCCTCACAAATTCTTGCTGGTGACACTGGTGACATTCTTCACAATGAGAAAGCATGTCCTTCATGCCCATCCTGGCACATCCGCTTCCATTCACCCACTTTCCCTGGCCCCTTACATTCCCATCTTGGTTTTAAAGTAAATGTTGGGGCTCATAGAGGTTATTTTATTTTTCTAAAGAAGCACAGTATTTATCAGTGATGTTTATTCCTTTTTCTATCCCATTTGTTATTTAGCTACAAGGTTATAAGGGACCAGTACCAGTTTAAGTTTTGAAGACTATCTCAGGGCAATAGTCACAGGGAGTCCTCCAGTCTCAAACAATTCAATTGATGGTTGTCATCTCTTCCACCCTCCTCCTCCTTCTTCTTCAGAATTTGAGACTCAGTGTCCCACATTTTTTCTCATTCTCTCAGGCCCACCTACTGCAGTCCCTAACTAGAACAGTTGATACAGGACGTCAGGCACCATTCAGTTGTTCTGGTCTCCGTGACGGTGAGAAGTAGGAATCACATAGACTATTTGTCTGGTACATTAGGACTTTATGAGAATCTGTTTTTCTACTTTCTCTTTGATAAATACAAGTCACAAATCAAGATGGACAGAAATCAATGCCTATTCCTTAGGTGACTGTTTGCCAGCCTTAAGACTCCAGACACTACTCACCAAACTAGGGTGCAGAACGTAGTAATACGAACCATTATGATAATAATCCAATATGCCCCATAATCCACCACACTCCAAAATCCAATCCTGGGAGTTCTTTGGTTATACCTAATAAATATTCATAACTGTGCCCCCTCATGCTTTATTACATATGTGAGTATATGTGCATATATTACACGTACACATATTACACATTACATGTGTGAATTACATGTGAATGCAGTCACATGGATGCATATATGTATACCTATATACATATATGTTTACCTATATGCACATATATTTTATTTTAAAATTATATAGTCAATATATATGTGCATTTATAAAGAGGTCCTTTTTGGTATACTTTTTAGCATTTGATTGTCTTCTGGGAGCTTAAAATGTTCACCTTCCCACCCACAGCCCAGCAAACTGGCAGAATACCTCTGTTAACCTCTGGAAGATGCTGCAATTCCATGTAAACCTGTTCTCAAACCAGAATGACAAGCTCATCTGTCAATTATTTGCATACATGGAAGTACCCTGATCTTCCCCTGTTCTCCACCTGCAAATATGTCACAGGTGACGAAACCTGAACAAGCTCTGGCAGGCTCAACTTGGTCATCTGTATGCTGAGGTGAGCACAAGGTTAGCCAGGGGACAGAAACATATGTAGGAACTTGGAAGCTCTCTCCAGGAAGCAAGATTTCTGGTCACGTGGAGCAAGGGTTCAGCATAACCACCTAAGAATCAAACAGCCGTTTATCCAAACCTTGACTTTTTTCCTACCACACATGGGCTGTGAACCTTGGTTGCATTACTAAATAGCTCTGGTTTATGAAATAGAAAAGGGATGATGATGATGTTATTCGTTTTATAAGAAATAACACTTTAAAATATATGTAAATATGTATAGGACCGACCAAGGACATTTGTATATATGCATTTATACTTGCTGCAGATATAGCTACAAATATGGTAGAGGGCAAAGCTATGAAAACATATTAGCTATAACCTTATGGGAATGAGTTTTGGGGTCTAGGGGCTCAGGACCATAGACTTAGGGGACTTCAAGGTCGATAGGGATAATTGGTCCACCCTGCTTTGAGTAGAGACTAAGATCTTAACTGCTTTCCAGAAGCCATCGGAAGTGCAATTATGAGTCTGCCCCCACCTCTATCCAAGACAAAGTCAAGCGAAGACCATTCAAGATGCTTGTAAATGACAAGCATGAAGAACTACTAGACCATTCAAACCTTAGCCCCCAATCCTGGAGACTAGCCTGATTCATGACAGTAGCAAAATTACAGTTATGAAGTAGCAACAAAAATAATTTTGTGTATGGGGGGTGTTTCACCACCACATGAGTGGAAGACTGAGAACCACTGCCTTAGAATAACTGACCACTCAAGATCAAAGAGCAGTATTTGCCCAGAGATAGCACTTAGAAGGCAGAAAAATCATAAAAATGGAGGGAAGACAGAGAGGATGTGGGATGATATGGTAAGGATGGTGACCAATGTCAGAAAACAAACTGTGTATAAATTACTAAATGGAAAGTCAATCTGTAAATTTCCACCTACATTTTAAACAGGGTTTAAAAATGCAGGCAAAAAAATGCAGGCAAATAAACACAGGCAAAAGAAAAATGAACCTAGTTCATGCCTTATATAAAAACTAACTTCAAATGGATCATGGACTAAAATGTAAAATATAAAAATAACAAATTTGTAGGGGGAAAGATAAAGGAACATTGTCTGAGTCTAGGGCCAGGCAAAAAGATCTTTGACTGGGTATCAAAACTACATGCTGTGTTAGGCCTCTGCTGACTGGATCAAACAAACTCAGGGTCACTCCTCTATGTGTGTAAGAGAGAGTTCTATGTTAAGAAGTAATTATATCAAGCAAGCTTCCCAGCCCACTCCAGATCAAGTCAATATATCTGATACTCATCCCTAAGTCCCTCTACAGACTCACACAGCCACATGTAATGCTGCAGAATGCAGGAACATCACACCACAGGTGGGTGCAAAGTCTTGTGGAGCCAATGGCAGTGGGCGCATCTCCAGGGGTCTGGCAGGTCTCCACCAGGTCTCTGAATGAGTTGCTTGACAGGTGAAGCAGAAAGAGAGAGGAAGGGAGAGAGAGAGAGATCCCAGAACCTCAGGAGAAGGTCATGCCCACAAGGAGGCATCATTAGACTGTGACCTGATTGACAGACTAAACTCCACCCTATCCTTACTTAGGAAGGTGACATGAAATTATATAACAACAAACTAAATAATGAGACACCGAGTCTCATCTCAATGAAAAACTTCCAGTCTGTGAAAGACCCTGTGATGAGAAGACCCTGTGAGAAATCAAGGACGGGGGGAAAATCTTTGCAAATCTCATGTTTGAGGCAGGCTTCATTTCTAGAACATACACAGAAAGCTCTGAAAACTCAACATTAAAAACGATGAGCCACAAATAATTCAATGAGAAAATGGACAAAAGACACAGGCTGGACATTGAAGAAACACAGGTGACAAAGATGCGTGTGAAAGGGGTTTAATACTGCTACCATTAAGGAGATGGTTACAAGGAAATGTGACCTCACATCGACAAGAATGGTGATATCACCAAATTCTGGTGAGGAAAACTGGAGCACTGGTAAACTGCTGGGGGAATGTGAACAGGTAGAGACACACTGGGAGGTCTTATAAAATCAAACATAGCCTCTACTGCTATCCATCTCATAGAATACGCCACAATCCAGGAAGTGGACTATTGACATCCACAACAACTTAGATGAATCTCTAGGGGAATTTTGCTGAGAGGGGGAAAAAAGTCAATCCCCAAAGGTTACATACTATATGACTCCATTTGTATTACATTCTTGAAACGACTATGACATTCTTGAAATGACTGATGTATCAGTTATCAGAGTTGGGGAGAAGAGGGGGAGAGTTAGGGCTAAATCTCATTCACTCATGCCATGGACTCAATGCTGACGCATAATGACCCCCATGTGGGTTTCCAACGCTGTAACTCTTTCTGGGAGTCTTTCTCCTAGGGAGTAGATGGTGATTTCAAACTGCTGACTATGTGGCTTACAGCCCAACTCAAAACTGCTACTCCATCAGAGCTCTAAGGACTTACATAGAGCTTCCTGGTGACAATGGAATTGTCTCTGCTCTTGATTCTGTGAAGATGGTCACATGAATAGCTACCTGGGATAAAATCACGTAGACTGTAACACGCAGAGCTACAAATGAGTGTGCACAGAGCTAATAAAATCTGAGTAAGATCGATGGATTATGTCCATATCTGTCTCCTCATTGTGATAGTGCACTATCGTTTGGTAAAAAGCTATCACTGTGAGTAACTAGGTGAAGGCTACATGGGATCCTGACCTCTTATTTCTTGCAATCAGTTGTGAGTCCGTAATGATTCCAAAACAAATATTTTTAAAAATATTATGTTGTTGATGTTGTTGGGTGGCACGGAGTTAATTCCGATTGACAGCAGCCTGTGCACACAGAAGAAGATACTGTCCAGTCCTACTCCCTCCTCTTCTTTACAGCCATCATAACCTCTATCAGAAGAGGCCAGCTTCTGATATGTACATCACGGGTTCAACAGGTGCAGTTGTGCAGTGATAATTATTATTTATTATAATAAGGTTATAGAGGCCATGAGAGAGAGAAAAACACTAAGAGTTAGACACATTTCACATCGGGGTAGCATGCTCACTTCCGCCCCGCTTGGTGGTCCACATGGAGAGATAGCAGGGGAAGGGATTACATGATGAGGGAGAGGAGCTGAGAGTGTCTGGCGCTCAGGGGCAGGAGAGACAGCGAACATTAATTTTCCCCATTTAAATATGGGGACATATGGGCTCTATTGTCACTGGTCAGGACATGTAGCAAGAGGGAGCTATCATAAGGGCTACATGGTGGTAATGGACTAGGGATGCCTATGTGACTAAGGTGAGAAGATGTGATAAGGGAAGACCTCAGACTCCTGTTAGGAGTCATTGACAAGGCTCTTGAATCCCGCCAATAGGCCTTGAGGGAAGTGGACCATGATCCTAACTTAAGTCATGAAAAGACCAGAGAAAACTCGGAGCTTCAGAGAGAACAGCTAACTTAACTTGCACTCCAATTGCTGGTCAATAGGTTGCTTGATATTTTAGAGTGTGTAATTGTGGAAAAGTCCTGTCTTCATCCCACAGCCCTCCAAGTTCATGACACAAGTCCATTGTGTCTCTAATGGACACAATGAAGAGAACTGTGAGGAAGTGAAGGACCAATTTTGGTTTTATTGCCTTTCTCTGCTCCTTTTCTGTTTTTAATTTTATTTGTCGATGCTCTGGTCTTCTGTACGATAAGTTTAGACTTAGTTTGCTCCTCTCTTTCTGGTTCCTGGAGTTGCTAAGTTAGACCACTGATTGGAGAACTCTTTTTTTCTTCATATTAGTTTGTATTAGTTTCCCTGGGAGTACCGCCTTCGCTGCCATAAGTTAAAAAATTGTGCCTTCACTTGCGTTTGACTGTAGTAAAGTTGCAATTTCTCTTTTGGTTGCTTCCTTAGTCCACTGGTAGTTTAATAATGCATTGTTTAGTTTCCATATATTTTAATATTTTCTAGGATTCTTGGTGGTTATTGATTTCTACCCTCACTCCATCATGGCCATAGGGCATATTTTGTATGATGTCCCCATTGTTTAAATTTATCAAAACTTGCTCCTGCCTATTCTAGAGAATGAGCATTGGCGTGGAAGGTGAATTGTGCTGTGCGGGGGTATCTGGTAAGTCTAGTTGGCTTATCGTGTCATTCAGGTGCTCCCTTTCCTGGTTGTTCTTTCTGGATGTTCTGCTCAACATTGAGAGGTGTCTATTGAACTCTTCTACTGCTCTTTCTGTATGATGACTGCCTTCAAGTCTACTGATGCTTGCTCTCTATCCATAGCTGCCCTGATATGGGGTGCAGATGGCTTTTCAATCTTCTTGATTTCTATCCCTCTGAAACATCCATGTCTACCACTTTGAACAGATCTTGTCCACAAGTCTCCTTTGTCAGACACTAAGATTGCATGCCAGCTCTCATTTTTTCCTATTACTTGCATGGGATGATGTCCCCATAGTTTCACACCCAACCTCTTTATGTACTTGGTTTTGTACCTCTCCTCCAAAAGCAGAGTTTGACCATATCTTTAAAACCAATCCTGCCATTCTCTGCCTTTTGATGGGACCCTTCAGTTGACTCGCATTTACCGTCATTACAGATAAGAAGCATTTTGGGCTGTGTCTTTTGGGCCTTGTAGGCCTTGCCCTTGTCCTCGGTGCTGCTTGCTTTAGGGGATTCATTTCTTCTGAGCCCTTTTGGTTCCCTCTCCTTGCCTTTTGTGTTTTCAAAAAAAAAAAACATATGATTTTTTTTAAAAGGAGGGGGCAAGAAGAGCATATACCAAGGGCTCAATAGAAAATATTTTGAAATGAAGATGGCAACATGTGTACAAATGTGCTTGATGCAGATGATTTAGGGAATGTTATAAGAGCTCCAAGAGCCTCCAATAAAATCATATTTAAAAAACATATGAGGGCCCCCCAAAAAACAGATTATTCCCCAAAGCTATTTATTAAAAAATTTTTTTGCAAAACAACCTTATCACCTTCAAAGCTCTCTCCTTTATCTTTGATATATTCATCAAACCTGCAATGCCATTCTTGGAAATATTTTTAAAACTCACGTTTGGATGGCTGACAGAAACTACCTAATTCCGCCCCGCCCCCCCCCTTCATTTCTTCTGCATTATCAAATCACTGTCCTTTTATGTTCACCTTCGTTTGTGGAGATGTAAAAAAAATTACATAGAGCAAGGTCAGGTACGTAAGGTGCATAGGACATGCTGTTTTGGGGGGCAAAAACTGGTCCACTGAGATGGCTATATGAGCAGGTGCATTGTCATGGTGGCAAACCAGTCCCCCATCTGCCACAAATCAGGCCTTCCTTGGTCACATACTGTTATGCAATCTTTTTGGAACCTCTAAAGAGAAAGCTTGATTAACAGCCTGACCTGATGCACCAAACTCCAAATGCACGATGCGTCGGCATTTTCATCTGTTCAGGAAGTTGATGGATGTTACGTACATAGCGAGTGTTTCCATATTTTTCTAGAATGGAGCCTGTCCCCTCCCAAAAATAACCCTAGAGATTTCTTCAGGTTCCTGTAGAATTACTCTTTCTAGAAACAACATTTTCACTTCTGACAATCATCATTAAATGGTCTTTTGTTAAAAAAAAAAAAAAAAGAATCTACGTAGGTTGTTATGTCCTTCGACTTTCTGTTGCTCGAGCCTGGTCTCTGAGCACATGACCCCACTGGAGAGTCAGCTCTGATAAATATGACAGCCCAGAGAACCAAGTGAACAGTCCTACTCTGTAATAGATGGACTATGAGTTAAAATTAAGATATGGCTTGTTTGTTGTTTTGGAGGCCCTGGGTGGTACAAATGTGTTACGAGAATATCCAATACAACCCTGTTTTGAAAAACTAGGTATAAACATTTGTATTAGATAGATAAGGAACTTGTTTTAGAATGAAATGGACTTTTATTTTGACGTAGAGATTTGTTTTTCTTTAAAAGTGAGTTGGGCTTGGAAGTCAAACTCACAGTCGGATCTAGAAACCTTGTGCTTGTTAGGTAAGGAAGCAGACCTAATGCAATGCCGCCTATGAGGGCACTGTTTACACTTAAAAAGACAGCCAGAAGAACCGTCTCCGCTCACTCCTGGAGCCACTGGCAGAGCTGACAGCCATCTGACTTCTGTGAGAAACTGTAGGTTTCTGAAGAGCAGATCTATACCCCGGTCCTTGGCTTTGCAAGAGAAAGAATTCATGGTGAAGCCTGGTTTGCGATCTAATGAGTTTTAGGAAAGTTAGAAGAAGTTTCAGGTTCACACGGGCACCCAGAGGGCCCCTCACCCTGTCTGCCTGTCAAAAAGCTGCTCGAGAAAAGGCGTGAGATGGGCTCCAAGCGCCGGCCTTTTCAGTCCTTTGGTGAGGAGGCGTGGTTGTGACCCTGGTTAATCCCATTGGCTGAATGGAATTCACCTGGTCTAGGTGAACCAACCCAGGTGTAGCCTTTCTGGCCGGAAGCCTGGACTTCTGAGCATGCTTAGTGTACTGCCCTTTCCTGGCCAATAGCTCGAACCTCCAAGCATGCCCAATGGATGCCCCCTCCCTTTTTTTTTTTTTTTTTTTTTTAGTGCTAGCTACCTAACAAAACTGCCTTGTTCAGAGGAAAGCAGCTTTGGTCACACCATAACTGCTTGAGGTGAGACCTCTGCTCTTTCACACCACCAAGAGAATCATGTTTCTCAATACCAGTGGATCTGAAGCCCTGGTGGTGTCGTGATTAGACATTAGGAGTGCTCATCACAAGGTCAGAAGTTCAAAACCTCCAGCTGCTCCTCCCGGGGAAAATGAGGCTTTCTACTCCCATTGAGAGCTTCAGTCTCAAAAAATCATAGTGACAGTTCTGCTCTGCCATGTGTCCCAAGTGCTTCAATGACAGAGGGTGAGTATATCTGGAGTCAAGAGTCACTGAATAAAGCCTCTTATCCTGACCAGACCAGACTGCCAAACCAGAGACGCTTGATTTTCTTTGTATGCTGCAACTTCGCATGGTAAACAACGAGACTGTCCCTTCTGACTAGAGCCAGAAGGCTCTTCCTGCCTTCCTTCTGACTGGAGCCATAAGGCTTGATGAATTACTTTATTGATTTGTTATTCTACTGGGTAGACACAGGCAACAACATTATGGACAGACACAATGTTGTGAAAGCCATAATTTATGCTGCTTACTCAAAATGAAATGGTTAATGTATTTGGCTCCTAACCACAAAAGTACCTCAGAAGAAAGGCCTGGTGATTGCCTTCTTTAGAACACTCTCCAGAGCATGGCTCAATTCAGGGACTCATGCACTGGCTGTGCACCGCCAGCAGCAATTCTCTCTCTCTCTCTCTCTCTCTCTCTCTCTCTCTCTCTTTCATTGCGCTGGCCTCTAATCAGCAGGAGGACGAGGATTTTTTCCTCCTGCACAGAGTGATAGTCTCAGAAACTCACAGGGGCAGTTCTCCTCTGTCGAACAGGGTCACTGGGAGTAGGCAGTGAGTTGGGTCCCTAACACCTCACCATCAATTGCTTGTCGGGATTAGAAAAGCCTTTTGCTTGGAGAGGGGAACTTATAAAACCACTCATGACAAATAGCTGGCAGGGCAGTGGTCAGGAGACTCTCTGAAGGGTCCCTCGGGTGGGGAAGTCCTCGGGCAGTTGCCAAAGCTTGCCTACCAGAGCAGTGAGCAAGATGGACCAAGCTTCCCACTCAGGAGCTAATATATATATATATATATATATATATATATATATATATATATATTATACACACACACACACACACAGGGAGCAGTTCTTTAATTTGTAAGAGTTAAGCTCATCATAATCACCTCAGCCACTTGGAGTGCCCATATAGGACCGCATAGAACCGCCCCCTTAGATTTACCATGTCTGAAAGTTACAGGAGCAGACTGCCCGTCTTTCCCCTGGGGAGTGGCTGGCTGGCTGGCTGGCAGATTGGGTTCCCTTTTTTGTCGGCAGATGGGCACTTTACTCACTGCCTCACTAGGTGTCCTAACAAACAAATAAGCAAACAGAATTTATCTTCTTTCCCGTTAGTGTGCCCCAAACTGCTCGACGGACTGCATACTTCCAAAAAAAGGAATGAAGGCAGGAGGGGGTGAAGGAAAGGGAAAAGAAGAACTAGGGTTGTGAAATGCACAAAGCAGAAGTCGATGCTATGATAAAAGGCCCTTGGCTCTCCTGTGGAGCTGGTAAGCTTGCAGAACTCCTTGTCCCAAGCCTGAGAGGTGCTGAGGGCTCCCTGGTTTCCACCTTGCTTTGCTAACAGGCACACAGGTAGGAAGACCGAGCCACTCTCTTGACGGGGCAAAGAGGACATCCCACCAGGTACACCCTGCAACCCTAATCATCATCAAGGTTGACCTAAAACTCTCAAACCCTCGAGAAGATGGATGCATAAATAGGCCATTGAGACAATCCTTGGTCACAAACACAAGTTAAAATCTATCTATGGAAACAATAGGGACTGGTGTAGAGAGTCTGAATAGGCGTGAAATTTGGGAACTGCAGCCAGACAGGAATCAAAGATTCTGCAAATCCCAGGTAATAGGAGAATGGCTTCTCCTACCATCCACACCTCACCACTGGCTGCTGGGAGCCTGGGGTGGGTAGCGATCCCCCAAAAGGAGCCTCCTTCCTAACCCCCACAATCCCTGCCTCTAAGACAGGACCCTAAACTTCTGCTCTGACATGAACAAGACAACCCTCCCCAGGGATTGCTTTGGAGTGGGCCAGCACCTCCCCCACATGGCCACTGCGGGCTTCAAGCCACTGTGAATTACTCCAGAAGGCTCGGGCAGTGGAGTCTGCTTTCGACACATCCCTCTGGTCCTCCCTGGACGCTGTGGAGCTCGGGCCTCTGAAACCAACAGGACAGGCCTCTAGGAACTCGTCCGTTCAGGCATCTGCACCTCCTGTCAGTTGGTGCTGGAGCGTGTCCTCACTCCAGTGGGGTTCTGCAGCCTGCTTCCCCCGCTGTCTGGACTGCAGCTGCAACTCTTGCATCCACCTTTCCCTTGACTCATGGGTCCTGACTGTCCCTGACAGACTCACTGCACCTAAAATCCATGGACTAACGTTCTGCGAGGCAGCCCTCCTGGACGCTTGTGACAGAGCTCCCACCTTTGGGAAGAGGTTTGGTTAAAAATGCGGAGTTTTGTAAAAAATCTGATACCAGCCCCGACCTCAAACAACAACAACAACAACAAAACTCTTTTTTTCCCCCTGATGGCACAAAGAAAGTCTATTTTTGTTTTCAGAGGACACATTAAGGAGACCAAGATGAGGGCTGGCTGCTGAGAGAATTTGGGCCACAAACTGAAGGCATGCGTGAGCGTGTTTCCTCCAGACAGACTCATGCGGGTATTGACTTACCCTTAGATGATGGGAGTAGACGGGGGAGCATCATTATTCCTTTCAAGGTCATTGGATAATGTCTAACCCAGGGTTTGGCACATAGCAGGTGCTTGGAAAGTACTGAATGAGCGAAGAACTTTGAACACATGGTCACTTGAACCCCTTTTGTTTGAGGAGCCACTTGGCGGGCACAAGCGACATGGGACGGGAGACTGAGCATCTCCACTCTGGCAGAGGTGTGCTGCCTCCCCCTGCCTGCCCAGTCAGGTGGGAAGGTAATCCTTTGCACTGAGGCCTGTGACCCTGCTATCTAACAGACAGCTGGCGGGCGGATTAACAAGGCTTTCTGATAAAACCTTACCGAGGCTAGAGTTTCATTTTCCCCTTCACGCCCAGGGAATAAGGGCAAAAGCCAGGCTGCCTCCCACACTGAGAATGCAGAGAGTGGATGGGAGGAAGGCAGTCAGGGCGCTGCACAGGGAGGTTCAGAGACAAATGAATGCATCCTGGAACTGCCTCAGCTGGGATGATTACCTTGGGACATTCCAGACAGGAGATTGAATCTCCCAGCCTCTCTTTTCTGTCGTCTCAAGGGGGGCATAGCACTGCCCACCTGATGGGGACACTGTGCGGAGGGAATGCCATCGCAGGCATGAGAGTCCTTTGACTGCGTTAAAAGGAGGTGTCCTGACATGCTGTGAGAGACAAACTTCGCAGGCTGGAGGGCTCCACGTAGACTCCCAGGCTCCTCTGGGGCCTTGGCCCTCATGTGGTTGTCCTGAGGGTAAGTCACAACAGCAGCCATCAAATTCTCTGGGGAGTGAGGAGACCATAGGCCTCAGCGATACAACTCAGAGATAAAGCCAGGCCTCACAACGGGTGGCTGGTCCAGGCACATGCTCTTCAGGACACGCGTGAGCTTAAGCTCGAAATGTGCTTCTCCAGGATGTCACAGCTCTTCCCATGCCCCCACGCGTGCCACAGGAGAATCGTGTCCCACAGGGGTGTCCGGTATGTCAGCAGGATTACCAGGTCTGGGGCAGACTGACTTGTCTGGAGGACAGGCATCTGTGTATAAGAAACAGCTTTGCATCAAGGAACACTTTTAGATGAAGAAGGCGTCCCAGCTCAGGTCAACCAAGCCCCCAGGTCTGATGGGGGCCTGAGCTGTCTCCAGACTCTTGTGACTCTAGGCTGATGGTGGGCTAAGCTTTGGAGAGCCGTGGCTTAACCTCTCCGTGTTCCCCTTTTCTTATCTGTGAAGGAGAATGACATGAGTGCCCAGTTCTGTGGACAGGGTCCAGAACCTAGTGACTATGTAATAAAATGCATCATATGTGTGTGTGTGTGTGTGTGTGTGTGTGTGTGTGTAAGATGTGAGTGTCTGAGGTAAAGGATTTCAAGAGAGGAAAGGGAGAGTGTGTTAGTCCGGGTAGGCTAGAGGAACAAATTTCAGAGACACACATATAGATATAGGGAAAAGATTTATATACAAGAGGAACAGGACATTGAGCCCAGTCCAGTTCAAAGTCATAAGTCCTATATTAACCCATATACCCGAAATCAGTCTATAAAGTCTCCTTACGACTCACGAAGTCACAGGTCAGTAGGTGCAGAATCCCAGCGCTGGCAGGGGTCTCCACATGGCTCCTCGCTTCCAGGGCTCAGGGTCCATCAACAGCAGAAGTAACTCATCGCTGGCAGAGGTCTCCATGTGGCCGCCCCAGCTTCAGAGGTCTGGCTCCATCAAGGCAAAGTCGTGTGGTCTCTCCGCCGGCTCCTCCAGTTTCTCGGATGCTGCCATTTTGTCTTGTCCGTGATTTATCATCTCTGAGACTAACTCCCAACAACTGGGGAAGATAACTTCTCATCCTCACGAGGGAAATAGTGCGAGATTTCCTAGAAGTCTCAGGAGAAAGCCATGCCCCCACAGAGACCTCATTGGCTACTCAATGGCTATCTCCAGATTAACAGGCTAGACTCCACCCCTACATCTCAATCATGAAATTAACATCAGCCCATGACTGCCACAGAGAGGGTGTTCTAAGTGGGGTGAAGGAGCACGAATAGGAACAAGGACATGGGGATTCGGGCAGAATTTGGACAGAGGAATGCTGGGAAGCTGTACTGGTAGCTAAGGGAGCATGATGGGAGCTATCGTTTCACAAACATTAAGCAGATGTTTGTGAGGTGCCAGGAAACCGCTGTGGCGGCAGAGACCTGGGCTAGGATTGGTACAATAGTCTGGCTGACTTATAGAGATCTGTGGCAGTAACATAATTTCACGTCACCTTGATAAGTACCGGGGTGGAGTCTAGCCTGTCAGTCAGGTCGGGGCCTGATGATGCCTCTTTGTGGGCATGGCCTTCTCATGGGACTGTGGGAACTTGCTCTCTTTCCCACTGGAGGTGGGCCACACACTTGCTCTCTGCTTTCCTTTCCTGCTGCTGAGACGCGCGGCGATCTGGAGGAGCCGCGGGGAGAGCCAGGTCTTCCTGCATTCAGCATCATTGTATGTGCTGTGCGAGTCCGACGGGGGATTTGTGGACCTGTCTCGAATACATGGGCTAATCTCAGATGTGTGAACCTGACCTGGACGCGGCGGGTATGTTTTCTCAATGCCTCTTCCACATAAACTTCTCTCTTACGCCCCTGGGAGTGTCCTCTGGACCTATTTCTCTAGTCAAGCCAGCATCGGACCTCAGATCCAGGCAAACCCATGGCTGCCCAATCTGCTCTGACCACAGCAAGCCTATGGTGCAGAGGAGGCCTGTCCTTCAGAGTCGGAGGCAGTGAATCTTTATGGGAGCAGACAGTTGGTAAAACCAAAGCCAATCTGATGCTTCAGGCTCAGTGAGCAAACCCAGGATGTGCACAGGTGAGAAGTGTGCTGCCGTTGACTGTTGGGTTAGTTTTAATGCATGGAGGTCCACGGGTGTGAGGCCCAGCTGCTTTGTAGGGTCGCCAGATGGTGACCCTAGCATGTGACCATGCAGGTGTCCTGGGCTTTCTCCATAGAAGAAGAGGGTCACAATAGATGTGTTCGTTTTATCTCTTACCCCAAACGTGTGCCTCATACCGCTTATTCCTCTGCCGCGTGTGGAAGTGCAGTGTACGCTTCCAGCAGCATATATAAAATAGTATGAGTGCTTTATCGGTGAAACTTCAGGAAAGCAAACAACAAACAAAGCTCTGTGTGGTCCCTCCCCCGCCCCAACCACATCTATCAGCACACATAAATACACAGCCCAAGTGAAGGGCTCTGTCCTTTATCCTCCACCAGGCGTCTGCACACTGTGGCTCTTTTAGTACCTGCATGCGACTCTGAAGTTAGACTGACAAAATGGAAAGGATGTTATTCAGATAATGGCGATATCTTTTCTTTGTAGAAAGCTATTCATGGCTCAGGGATAATTTTTTAAATTGTTGTGAGGGACAGAATTGGCTCTTCTGTCTCACGTATTTGCAAACCCCTGTTCCAGAGTGTAAGTTCCTAAATGTGTTTGAGCTTTTTCCTTTTTCAGGAGCAAAATCTTACTCAGTGCATCCCACTCCCAGCCCCCAGGCCAGCAATGAAAACTCTTGTATCACACATAAGCCATAATCCTGGCTAAAGTGTAGGTCTTTGCTTTTGCTGTCCCTTCTGACCATTCCAGAACTCTGCTCAGGGGGTGGTCTCACCCACTTTGGGAAGCGTGGTGTCAAGGAAACTGGTTAAAGTGCTAGAGTAGAGGCGCAACATCCTGAAAGCGGCGCTGAAGGGGATGCTTCTGGTGAGGTATGCAGGGTGGCTTAGAAGACTGAGAGAGCTGAGAGCAGCAGGGAGGTGACTACTACAATGTAACGAAATCTAGTGCCCTAGTTTAAACAAGGTCATCCTCCAGCATGGATACTGTAGTTCAAAGGGCAACAAAATATGGCAAGTGGTGTCCACCTCAACTTCCCACTCACCCCCTATGTCCTGTCCCATCTCAGGTTCAGCTCTCCCCTTTCCCAGGCTGGTTTATATCCCAGTCACAGCCCTGCTGGCTTAGTGCATGTTGGAACGGGATGGGAAATTCCCACAGAATGCCATGGAATTATTTCCAGCTGGGATATTCTAAGGTGCCCCTTTTCCTCCCCGCCTCCTCCAGCATTCTCACTCTCTCAGATCCTTTGAGCCATCACTGGGGTTCTCAACCTGTGGGTCTCGACCCCTTTGGGGGTTGAACAACCCTTTCACAGGGGTCACCTGATTCATAATGGTAGCTAAATTACAGTGATGAAGTAGCTACAAAGATAATTGTATGGTTGGGGGTCACCACCACATGAGGAACTGTGCGAAAGGGTCATGGCATTAGGAAGGTTGAGAACCACTGTTCTAAGATAAACCCCTCTAGCATGTTAGCCTCCCCCCCTCCCCCGCCCCCGTGTCAAGGTGAACCTTCTTCTCTGAGGGACATGCATGGACGTGTGTGTGTATGTGTGTGTGTGCGCGCTCAGGGTGGACTGGAGGGGCAGCGAGCACTGTAAATGAGCAGTCGCTGTGGGAGAAGTTGAAAATCCCAGTGAGAGGTTGGAGACAGGCCTGTGCCAACGGGAAGCATGGGCAGGTTGGCTGACAGGCTCATACCAGTGCCCCAAGTCTGGTTCATGCCTGGGGAGATCTGTGGCTGGGGCAGAGGCAATGGGCCACCAGCCCCTGCTCCCCCTGCCCTGCTGGCTCCCCAGGAACCCTCTCCCACCCTGCCAGGTCTGCCCCTTGTGCAGTCCCAGGACCAAACCAGACACAGAGTCAGATGCCTCCAGGGAAGACTCATCCTTCGTTTTGTCTTTTTGAAATGGAGGTTGAAGGAGAGGGCTTGTGTTTTTGTTAAAAAGTATCCAGCAGTATCTGGTTCTAGAAGGCTGGGCTATAGCGCTGTGGGGCTGGGAGCTGTCCATCCCACTGGGCACACAGGGGCAGGCCCTGTAGCTCCACAGGTTCGGGCTCTGCTCTGAGAGAGAAGCACTAAAGTTATCTTGATGCCTGGGCACTTAGAGCCGAGGGCACCAGAGTTCACCACGCTTTCCTAGGTCTAAACCAGGAGTCCTCAAACTACAGCCTGTGGGCCACATGCCACAAGGACATTTATCCAGCCTGCCGGGTGTTTTTGCTGCCGCTGCCTGTTCTGCTTAGCAGCCGACTCATCCCAGGCCTGCAGTGAATTCGATCATAGTTTTTTTTTGTTTTTTTACTGTACTCCGGCCCTCCAACGGTCTGAGGGACAGTGGACTGGCCCCAGTTTAAAAAGTTTGAGGGCCGGGCTGAGCCCCGGTGGCGTAGTGGTTGTGCGCGGGACTGCGGCCCACTGGGACGGAGGTTCAATTCCAGCAGTGGGGCTGAGCCTCCTACTCCCACCACCGGAGAGCAGTGATGCCCCCCCCCCCCAAAAAAAAGTTTGAGGACCCCTGGTCTAAACTGAAGACAAAAGTATGTGAGAGAGGAATTTCTGTTGAGGCCGGCGGGAGTAGGAACCGAGCTCCCAGGGCTGCCCCTCTCCATCCCACACAGCCCCTTGCACACGGGGTCCTGCCAGCAGAGATGCAGCCTAGGCCAAGGCCCTGCCATACCACCCCTGGTGAGGAGCACTGCCCCTCATGGTGAAGCCGGGTGTGCTCAGGACCACACTCCTGACTGGGTAGACAGTGAGCTAATGGAAGTCTCGATCCTTGCTAATGTCTGGATGAATTGTGAAAAAGCCAATTTTTTTTAAAAAACGGGCTGAGTGACATCAATTGGCTGTTCACAGTGACCCTCTAGGACAGGGTGGGTGGGACTGCCCCTGTTGGTTTCTGAGGAGGTGAATCTTAACAGGAGTAGAAAGCCTCGGTGTTCTCCCACTGAGTGGTGGGTGGCTTTGAACAGCTGACCTTGAAGTTAGCAGCCCAACTCCTAACCCATTAGACCGTCAGGGTTCCTCACTGCATCAGAAC
>PVJH01018195.1:0-45836 GCA_004026705.1 Nesogale talazaci | reverse complement strand
AGAAAGGAGAAAAACAGACTGCACTCACCTGAGTGCAGAGGGCAGAGGTCTGTGATCTACACAGAGAGGCTACTTTCACAAAGGAAGCCTAGACTTTGCTGTTCAAAGTGAGGTGTTAAGACGAGGAGCATCAACAGCTCCTGGGAGCATTTAGATCCATCAAGACCCACTGAATCAAAATTTGCATTTTAACAAAATCCCAGGTGATTTCTATGCACACTGATGTTTGGAAACTGCTGCTCTGGAAAACCCAGGATATTCAAGTGCATCCCAAAGCATGGGAAAGATCAGTGCCTTCTATCTCTGCATAGGATATTGCCTTGTGTTGGAACTCTGGAGGGGACCAAATGGGGCCTTACATTCTCATTTTGGGAGAAGTATAAGTTAGAACAAAGTCCTTAAGCGATTTCTCAGGCTGTGGTCATCAATTTACTAAGTTGAGAGAGAAAGGAGTGTGAGGATTAGCTGGGAGCAAATACAAAGGATGCTGCGAGGTATAAAAATAACAGGCTGACGTTTCGAGGAAAGTAGAGATCGTGCGTTACGCCCAAGTCTTCTTTGGGTCATTGTTACCTATGCTGTTGTGGGGAGGTGCTGTCGACGCTGTGTACAACAGAATGGGCACTGCCTGGTCCCATGCCTTCCTCACAAGTGTGCTTATGCATGAGCCCAACGAAGCAGCCCCTGTGTCCATCCATCACACCGAGGACCTTCTTCTTTACTGAGTCTGATATCCTTCTTCAGGGCCTCCACTGTCTCCTGACAAGATGTCCAAAATACGTGGCATAACGCTTTACCATTCTTGCCTCTAAGGAGCACTCTGGCTGTACTTCTTCCAAGACAGACGTGTTTGTTATTTTGGCAGTCCAAGGTACTTTAATGATCTTTTTGCAAGCATCATGAATTTGAATGTATTGATTCTCCTTTGCTCTTCCTTATTGCATGTCCAACTATCACATTGATAGGAGGGAATGAAAAGTACCATGGCTTGGGTAGGCACCTTAGTCTTCAAAGTAACATTTTTGCTTCTCAATCTTTCAGCAGCAATGCAATGCAATGGATTACCCAATGCAATGGATTATTTGCTCTCTAGCCTGCTGCCTCCATGAGCAATGCCTGTGGATTCAAGCAAGATGAAACCCGTGACACCTCCAGTGTGGTTTCCAGTTTATCCTAATGTTACCTATTGGTCCAGTTGTGAGGAGTTGGGTCTTCTTTACATTGAATTTGTAACCCATACTGAAAGACTGCATTTCTTGATCTTCATCAGCAAGTGCTTAAAGTCTTCATCACTTTCAGTAAACAAGGTTGTATCGTCTGTATACTTGTTAATAAATTTTCTGCCAGTCCTGATGCCAAATTTTTCTTCTTGTAATTCAGCTTCTCCAATTATTGTCTAAGTATAGAGATTCCAAATGTGTAAGTTGGAATTAACTCGATGGCAGTGAGGTTTTTTTAAAATTTAATTTATAGACCCACTGAATACTTATTGGCTGGAGGAGCTTTGGAAAGCCTAGATAATTCGTATGATCTTTACTGTATGCAAAGTCAGTAGATAATGGGGTCTTTTGTTACCAGTGTCACTTTTTTACGCTCTTAGGAAAAAGGTTGAGAAGGAAATGGTCTTCAATTTTTCTCCGTATGATCTCAACTTTTCTCATCATACAATTTCACATGGTACTTTGAAGGATTTTCTACAATTAACCCAGAAGAATATAAGCAGATAAATGCATAAACTATAAATCATGTGTGCTTCTCCCTATAACAATAAGGCTTTTTTACCCTTTTTAATATCTTTTTGTTCTTGTCAAAGTTTTTCAATGAAGTACTTTGTACTTCCCCCCACACGCTATCGGAGAGAGTATTTTGATAATCTGGAACGGAATGAGAAAAGCAGGAGATCTGAAATCAGAAGAGTTGTTTTTAGATTGGCCCCATCCCTTTATGGCTCTGTGTCATATATCACAGCACCCGGCTCAGCCTCTTCTTGCCCAGAGGTTTCGAGGACGCAGATACTCGAGGCCATGACGATAATGGACTTCCACACTCACTTCCATTCATTGGTGAATTGGTAAGTTAAAAATGTGAATCACAAATCTCCCCTGATGGGAATCATGTGGACGCTCTTTGCCATCTAATAGGAGGTGAGTAGGGGGTGGGGAGCTGCCTCAGTCTGGAGTATGAGGAATCCTCTCATCCTCACAAACGGGCTCTCTTTCCCTCAAAGGAGCGGAATCAGTGCCTCAAGTCAACCCAAACCAAACCTACTGTTGCCCCGGTGATTCTAACTCACAACAACTCTGGAGGACATCATTGAACTGCCTCTTTGGGCCTCTGGGGCTCTAAATCATGAAGAGCGCAGAGCACCCCATCTGTCTGCCATGGAGCCCTGGTGTGGTTGAATTGCTGACCTGCGTGTGTGTGGCGACATGTGTAGCCCACGGCATCACCCTGTCCCACCCGTGCGAATAGGCTGGCTCTCACCTGCCCAGCTAGGTAGCATCTTTTATCAGCGCCAATAGGATCAGGCTATGATGTTTTTCTAATGCATTTCACCTGCTGACAGGAGAGCAGTACTCTTTATGCTAGTTCTTTGAGTTTCTTTGTGAAAAATATAATCACCGCCTCAGAGAAGAGCTATAGTCGCAGCAGGAAAACCAACAAGAATATATCTTAGAATCTCGAAGAGGTCTTCGAAATAATATGAGGGGTAACTAACAAAGAACCAGAATATAAGGCTGAGTCAACACATCAGAATGGGCCGTCTTCCTAAAAATGATAGCGCTTGGTCCTGTAAGCAAACTAGATAAAACGTGTAGGGTTCCCAAGTCCAGAAACACTTTGGATTTACCATCTGAGATAGTCTAAAGTAGGATAAGTAGGCTAGTAGGAGATCCTCCACATGGTTTACTTTTTCTCATGCTATTATCAAGGTGATGTGGTGTAGAAGCTTGAACAGCATAGGTCAGCTGGAGGCTCGGAGGGGTTCATCACATCGCAATAGGATGCCTGACAACAATTTAAGACACCTTGGACAATGTTCCAGTGGAAATCTCTCTTAAACTTTGCCCCACTGAGAGGACCTAGAACCCAGGTCCTCCTCTCAGTCGAGGGAAGAGTTACAATTCTGCTGATGTGGGCTTTTGTGAGAACAGGGTTAGAGTTGAGACTTAACTTATTTCTCACTGACCTTGATCCTCATCAAATACAAACTAGGCCATTTCTGGACTTATTTGTCCTTGTTGGTGTCATCAGCTCTGATAGACTGTCATCAATGTGGCAGTCAACAGATATTTATGGGGCTGGTCTCCCTGGGGTCTGCCTAGAAAGTGCTCGTCCCCACTCTGTCTCTGTTGTGGTTCCATGGACCTCAGCTGAGCAGAGATTCAGAGAGCAGCTGGGGAGGAGGGGCCTGCCAGGTGGTAGTTAAAAGACCAGAGGTCCTTGCTGGCATACAGATAGTCCCATTAACTCCTGATGCCAACGTGGTCAGGAGGGCAAGACAGCCTCTTCTTTCTTCTCCTTGCCCTTCAGGCTGCATGCTACCCACTTACAACTTGATTTCCTCCTCCAGGCTGCATTTAGTGTTCATTCTTGCCACTTTTCATACAGCCGATTTGCCACAGGTTGATCAGATCCATCTTGGGATGGCCTTAACGACTAAACGCTGGCTTTTTACTTGGGGAGAAAAGACCAAAGCCCATGAAAAGAATGTACAAAAATACGAGCTATTTTTCATTGATTCTCATTATTTTTCAGGCATTGAGATGGATGGGCCCTTTATATGCAAATTTTGTGAATTTAATGTAGCATAATATGCAAATGTAACCACATTATTTATTTATGCTTCTGGGAACAGACAAGTTCTTGTTTCCTGGGGGCTGGGAGATTGCTATTTATTTTCTAAAGAGTGGCCTTTCCTTCTCATTCGAAAGGTAAACCGATTCTTTAGTGCTGGTGGAACCCATGATTGCCCAGTATTTTGGTCCCCCGATATCACAAAATCTTCTTTTGGAACCCAAAGACAGGGAGATATTTTGTTTGTTTGCTTGCTTATTTTCCCCCTAGGGCTTGTGAAGATGAATTGAAGGTAGGACCTTAGAGGTCCCTCTGAGTGTCAGGATCAGGAAAGAGGAGTGCTTGGTGGATTCCTAGAATGTTACAGTTACAGCCCCCAGTGCCCACATCTCTAATGGGTAGAAAATGACTCAGGGACACAAGTGGGAATGGAATACCAAAAACAATGAGTCCCCAGGCCAGCAGAGCATGGACGGAATGTGGCAGCATGCAGCGCCACCTACCTTGAAGAAGGCTCCCTCGATCTGGCTAAAAGCATCTTTGGAGCATACCTCAGTAGACTGTTCACATAATGTCACTCCCAATATCTCCTTGATTTTATTCCTGGATTGGGATCATTAAAAAAATCATATCTCATATATACTCGAGTATAAGCTGACCCAAATATCAGCCAAGGTACCTAATTTTATCACAAAAACTGCATTTAAAAATGTGCTAAAAAAACTCGGCTTATCGACATCCCCTAACAGAGGGGTCACAGAGGGTAGATGAACCAGTCAAGGTACCGTGTAGCAAAAATGAAATATGCAACTTTCCTCTTAGTCCTTAAATGCTTCCTCCCACCCACGATCATGATCTCAATTCTACCTCACAAATCCAGCTAGACCAGGGGATGTACACTGGTACAGAAAGGAGCCAGAAACATGGGAAATTCAGGACAGATGATCCCTTCAGGACCAGGGGTGAGAGTGGCGATACCAGGAGGGTGGAGGGAAGGTGGGGTAGAAAGGGAGAACCAATTTCAGGGATCTACATATAACCTCCTCCCTGGGATATGGACAACAGGGAAGGGGGTGAAGGGACACATTGGACAGTGTATGATATAACAAAATGTTGACAATTTTTAAATTATTAAGGGTTCATGGGTTATGGGGAGTGGAGAGGGAGGGGAAATATGGGAAACTGATACCACAGACCTAAGTGGAAGGAGAATGTTTTGAGAATAATGATGGCAGCAAATGTGGACTGCATACAGTTGATGCATAAATTAATCATGATAAGAGTTGGATGATTAAAGTCCTCAATAAAATGATTAAAACAAAACAAAATAAAACAAAAAATGTCGGGTTTATACATGAGTATTTACGATATATAAGATATTCAGCTGCTTAAGCTGACAATGGTGAGTGGCGAGTGGAATATGTTTGAGAGCAGAATGGAGAGGACATAGAACGTAAATCATGGACCGGTGTATAAAAGAATAGAAATCACCAAGTGTGAACGCCACCCACCTCCATTGATTCCACTTTGACTCACAGAGACGTCACAGAACAGCAAAGCAGAACTCCCCCATGAGGTTTCTAATGGTGATCTCTATGGTAACAGATTGCTCCATCTCTGTTCATGAATCAGAGGATGGTTTTTCTTGTTGTCAAGTACCAACATGCTGGTCCCCATGCAACGCTGCCCCCAGCATGCACAGCAGAATAGAGATGTTGCCCAGGCCTGTGCTGCTCGCACAATGGTGACTGAAGCCCGATGTGGTCGCGACTGTGCCAACCCATCTTGTTAAGAGTCCTCCACATTTTTGCCGCTCCCTCCTCCTTATGTCCTTCCCCAAGAAATGATCTCTCCTGAGAACATGTCCAAAGTCATGGAGATGAAGTCCCCCTATCCTTGCTTCTAAGTAACATTCTGCCTCCAGGTCTTCCAAGAAAAATGTGTGGGGTATGCTGAGTATGCTCTTGCCTTGGGGCTTTATAATTCTAGGTCATTGCACATTCCATTGTAATACTTTGTTATCTGAATCTACCCTTTGAAATTTTCTGTTCAGCTCTTTGACTTCAGCTCTACCAATTGCCTTAGCTCCCTATTATTACTACCACTTCTCTGTCCGTTTGCCTACAGTGGTGGTTTGGGTGTTGCTGTGATGCTGGAAGCTATGTATGTCACTGATATTTCAAATGCCAGCAAGAACACCCAGAGTGAATGGGTTTCAGAAGAGCTTCTAGACTAAGAACAGACTGCAGGATAGGATGAGGCTGTCCACTTCTGAGGAATTGGCTCTAGAAAACCCCGTGGATAGACTTGAAGCATTTTCAGACACTGAAAACCTCATGTAAGCAGCAGAGCATTGTCAGATATACAAGGAGATATCCCCCCAAAGTGCAATTTCTTTTCAAAGCTATATATTAAAAATTTTAAATTAAACACGTTTATCATCTTCAAAGTACGATCCATTATACATAATACCTTTGGCAAGTCTGAGATTCTATCCTTGAAAACATTTTTCCAACTCATCTGTTTGGATGGCTGACATCAACTCCCTCATTTTTTTCTCTGCTTCTTTAATGTTGTCAAACTGCTGTCCTTTCACGTCCCTCTGGATTCATGGAAACAAAAAGAAGTTGCAGAAAATAAGGCTAGGTGAGTAAAGTGTGTTGAGTAAGAAAGGCATGCTGATTTCTGCCCAAAGCTGATGCACTGAGATGGCTGTGTGAGCAGGTGCATTGTTGTGGTGGCAAAATCAGTCCCTGTCTGCCACAAATCAGGTCTTTTTGGGGGTACACTGTTACAGAATGTTTTTAGAATCTCTAAATAGAAGGCTTGATTAGCAAGCAGTCTCGCCTGGTGGAATGAATACCATGTGCTCTATGAATTGACATTTTCAACTATTCGGGGAGTTGTTGGGTGTCTCCGTCATGAGATTTGTCATCAATTGACATTTCACATTTTTTGAAATGAGAAAAACAGTCACATACTTGAGTTATTCCCATAGTGTTGTCCTTTTAAACTGTGTTCAACATCATGACAGTTTCTGCTACACTTTTCCTGAGCAAGAAACAAATTTCACAGCCACGTGCTGTTCTCTTCAATCGACAATCACAAAAAGCAAGGTTCATGTGAAACTTGAAAAAACTTGAAAAAATTCACTGTGACCAGAGAGACTCTTCCCAGGCAATGTCACTGGGGCACTAGCTCAGATTGAGTTGCTGCATGCTTCCCTAGCTGGAAAAATGTGTACTATGAAAGCTCTGCTCCTCTGAGATTTTTTTTACTTCCTTATAGTACCAGTAAGTTGGAAGACACTCAAAATAAACAAAGAAAGAGGTTCAGTCTGGATTCACAAGCAGGTGTGGAATGACGTTATCATTGCTGACATAAGACGGATCTTGGCTGAAAGTAGAGAAGACCAGAAAGAGATTTGTGTGTGCTTTGTCGACTTTGCAAAGGCATTAGCTGTGTAGGAGCACACATAACAAACTTCAGATAGCCTTAAGAAGAATGTAAATTCCAGAATACTGCATTATGTTCATATGAAACTTGTACATGGACCAAGAATTTGCTTTGTTTGCAAAAAACAAAAGCATACAATGTGGTTTCAAGTCAAGAAAGGTGTGTGCAGTGTGGCACCCTTCCACCATACTTACTCAATCTGTATGTTGAGCAAATCATTGGAGAAGCTGGGCTATATGAAGACTGTGGCATCAGGATTGGAGGAAGGCTTATTAACAACCTGCTATATGTAGATAACAAGCAAGGAGGTGACTTTGAGGATGAAAGGGTACTTGACCCAAGTCATGGTATTTTTCACTGCTTCATATGCAATAAGAGGAAGGGAACTATGATCTTGAAGACAGAAACCAAGTTGGAAAACATGGTCTTGGGGCCAGAAATGAAGCTGGAAATCACATGACAGGATTTTCAGGAACAATGACTTGTTCAGAGCAAATACATTTTTTCCCCAACAACAAAAATGGCAACTATACACATGCATTTTCCCAGATGGAATACACAGCAATCAAATTAAATATATCTGTTAGAAGAGAAGCTGTAGAAGCTCAGTATCAGCAGCAAAAACCAGACCAGTGTTCTGATTGCGGAACAGACTATCAGTTGCTCCTTTGTAAATTCACGATGAACTTAGAGCTGAAGAAAATTGAAGCAAGTTCATGGGAGCCAAAATGCCACCTTGAATATTTCTCACCTACTTTTCAAGAACAGTTTAGCACATTGAACACTAGTGATAGAAGACTTGCTGAGCTGTGGGAGAACATTGTAACATCATTGGAAGTACTTACTCTTCTATGTTAAGAGATTTGAAAGATAGCTACCTGGTCAACTGATGGGAAAAGATCTGTATTTGTGCTCATTCCAAAGCAAAAGATCATTCAAAATCAAAAAGGAGAGAAAGGATCAAAGTGAATGTCAGAAGGAACTTCGAAACTTGCTCATAACAATTGAAAAGCTAAAGTAAATGGAAGAAATGATGAAGTCAAATAAATAAATAGGAAATTTCAAAAGGTCACTCATGAAGACAAAATCAAATATTCTCATGAAATGTACAAAGACCTAGAGTTAGAAAAACAAAGGGGAAGAAAATGCTCGGCATATCTGAAACTGAAGTTCAAGAAAAAATTCAAGCCTCGAGTTACAATGTTGAAATATTTTACGGAAAAAATATTAAATGATGGAGGAAGCATCAAAAGAAGATGGAAAGAATAAACAAATTTACTGTATCAAAGAGAACTAGTTGACATTCCACCATTTCAGGAGGCAGCATATGAGCAAAAGTTCATAGTGCTGAAGGAAGAAGTTCAAGCTGCACTGAAAATATTGTCCAAAACAAGGGCCCATGAATTGATGGAATATCCATTGAAATGTTTCCTTCCAAATCTCCTGGCATGGAAGAGTAAGTACTTCCAGTGATGCATCAGCTTAAACAAGCTGATGCATCACTGGAAGTACTTACTCTTCCATGCCAGGAGATTTGGAAGATAGCTACTGGGTTAACTAACAGGCAGAGATCTGTATTTTTATCCATTTCAAAGAATGATGACCAGATGGAATGCTCAGATTATAAAGCAATATCATTAAAACCACATGCAAGTACAATTTTGCTGAAGATAATGCAACAGTGGTTGCAGCAGCACCTTGACAAATAGCTGCCAGAAGTCCAGGCCAGACTCAGAATAGGATATGGAACAAGGGCTATCATTGCTAATATCAGTTGGTATCTTGGTTGAGAGCAGAGAATACCAGAAAGACGTTTGTTTACTTCTGTTTTCATTGACTATGCAAAGATATTGAACCATGTAGATCATAACCAAGTATGGATAACCTTCAGAAGAATGGGAATTCCAGATTACTTCATTGTGCTTCTACAGCAGTTGGACATGGATCAAGAAACAGTTGTGTGAACAGAACCAGGGACTACTGTATGGTTTAAATTCAGGAATGTGTGCATGAGGGTTATAGACTCCTCATGTCATATATATTCTATCCTATGCAAACAAATAACCAGAGAACCTGGATTATATGAAAAAGAATATGGTACCAAGGTTGTATGAAGGCATGTTAACAACCTTTTATAGTCAGGTGACACAATCTTATTTGCTGAAAGTGAGAAGGACTTAAAGCACTTGCAGGTGAAAATCAAGGATTGCAGCCTTTGGTATGAATTGCAATTCAATGTGAAGAAGACCCAAATCCAATTGGACGAACAGGCATCCTCATGATAAGTAGAGAAAAATATGAAGTAGTCAAGGACTTAGTTTTGCTTGGATCCACAATTATTGCTCATGAAGCAGCAGTTAAGAGATCCAAGGACACATTGTATTGGGGAGATCTGCTCCAGATGACCTGTTTAGTGTATGGAAAGCAAGGATGGTACTTTGAGGATTGAAGTGTGCCTGATCCGAGCCATGGTCTTTTCAATTGCCTCATACGAACATGAAAATTGGAAATTGGATGTGTTAGTCTAGGTAGACTAGAGAAACAAATTCATAGACACACATATGGATATAAGGGTAAGATTTATATACAAAAGGAATGAATCATTGAGAAAGAATCCCAAACCAGTCCTGTTCAAAATCATAAGTCCAATATTAGCCCATAAAGTCCCATATTAGCCCATTAGTCCATATTAGCCCATATTAGCCCATATGCCCGATATCAGTCTATAAAGTCTCCTTCAACTCACGAAGTCACAGACCAGTGGGTGCAGAGTTCCAGCGCTGGTGGGGGTCTCCCATAGCTCCTCACTTCCAGGGCTCAGGGTCCATCAACAGCATCCAGTGGTGGTAGAAGCAACTCAGCACAGGGAGGGGTCTTCAAGTGGCTTCTCCAGCTTCAGAGGTCTGGTTCCATCAGGGTAAAGCCGTGTGATTTCTCCTCTGCCTCCTTCAGCTCCTCAGATGCTGCCATCTTGCGTAGTTCATCATCTCGGAGGCTGATCCCAACAATTGGGGAGATGGCTTCTCATCTCCACAAGGGAAATACGTGCCATTTCCCAGAAGTCTCAGGAGAAAGCCATGCCTACACAGAGGCCTCATTGGCTACTCAATGGCTAGACTCCACCCCTACAGCTCAATCATGAAATCGACATAAGCACATGACCATCACGTTGGATAAGGGAAACTGAAGGAGAATTGAGGTGTTTTAATTGTTGGTGGCAAAGAAAATTGAGCATAACATGGATTACAAAAAGGGCAAAAAAGTCTATCTTAGAAGGAGTATTTCCAAAGCAAGGATGGGGAGACTTTATCCTACACACTCTGGACATGTTATCAGAAGGGACCAGTCTTGGGAAGAGGACATCCTGCGTGGTAAGGTAGAGAGAGGGGCAACAAAGACGAGGAAGGCCCTGAATGGGATGAGTCGACACAGTGTCTGTAACAATGGGCTCAGACATAAGAACCATTGTGAGCATGGCATTGGACTGTGAGGTGCTTCATTTGGTCGGTCATGATGAGGCAGTACTGACTGGACAGCATTTGGCAACCATGACAACAGGAAAAAACCAGTGGCTTAAGCTGTCTGAGTTATACCCGGGCTAATGGAATTGAGGCATCTGTGGGCCAGCCTGAAACAAGTCGATCTTGCGTCTGAAACACATGCTGGTTTCCTCTGCCAGGGGAAGGGAATTGATTTCCATTTACCCAACCATAGGTGGTCGGAAAAGACGTGGCTTATTTAGAGATGCTCTTGGTCCCTGTGCATCAGGGCATGGAGGAAGCTAATTGAGAGATCCACAGACATTGTTTGCCAAGGGAAGAAAAGGTCATAAAATAAAAATGTTCCATCTATGGAACATTTTTTTCCCTTTCTCTTCTGACCTTCTGCTTCACTGTCTGTTCTGTCTTAGTAAAGAGCTCACCAGGGCTACCCAGACCCTTGGTAAGTCTTTTAACTCCTACTGCCAAATATTACCAAATAGTTCACCTTTCTCCCCTGGTCTATACCCATCGCTGTTCCCATTTGTGTGTTTGTGTCCGCGCGCATGCGTGCACGCAAGTAAATTAATAGTCTCTGCCTGGTCTTTCTTTCAATGTGGTGTCTTCTTAAAGTCTATGTTCCATGCAGTAGTCAGAGTGATATAAGGGCTTTACAAATTTCTGGGGGAAGAAATTCCCTCATATTTTCATTTAAATTTTCCATGAGCTTTTTGAAGCCCCCTCACAGTCTAACGATGTCTGTACATTAGGACAGTCGATGCCCCTGCCCAGTACCTCACCCAGCTCCCTTTTGTACTCAGAATGAAGTTTCCTTTAAGATACTACACAATCGGACCCTGCCGCTGTCTGTGACCGTATGTGGGCGACTCACAGTCCTTACTCTCTCTTTCCACATCACTGAGCTCTTGCACGCCCAGTCCTCGCTTTAGAATGGACTTTTTGCTCCTCCTTGGGTGGCCGGCTTTTTCTTATCCTCCGTTTTTTAGTGGCTTGCTTTTGCTAAATAACTTTCCACTCATTGACTTCCCGCTATGTCAGCTTATTTCTTTCCTTCATAACATTCATTACAAACCCAGCTCCAAATGAATCCATTGCCAGGGAGCCGATTCCAGCGTCTAGGTTGCCTATAGGACATGGTCAAATCTCGGTTTACAAGACTGAAGTCTTAACAGAAAGCCACCTCTTTCCCTTGCAACATTTATTGTACTTTTTGTGTTTACACTTACACGTATATTTCTTATCATCTAATCTCAAAACTCAAACTTACTGCCATCGAATCAATGCTTGATAGTGACCCTGCAAGGCAGGGTAGGCCTGTCCCTGAGAATTTCTGAGATTGTACCTCTTTAAGAGAGTAGAAAGTTCCATCGTTCTGCAGAGCAGCTGGCTATTTCGAACTGCTGACCTTGCAGATTGCAGCCCGATGTGTAATCACTACACAGCTCCTGGACACTGCCTAATAGTCCTGTTTATTGTCTATCATTTCTCTTCGGGTGTGAGCTCCAAGCGACTTTGCCTTCCTATTCATAGTAGTAGCCCCAGCTCAGTGCATATGTGTTGACTGCATGAATGAACAATATTTAGACTATTCAAACTGAAAGGGACTTTGAGTTAAGGCCAGTAAGGGGGTTTGGAGGAAGCTAAACCCAGTGTGTTAAGCATGGGGCTGCAATTTGCACCCATGAGCAGTGCTGTAGGAGACAAAGGATGACATGTGGAGATTTACAGCCTCATACTCCTGGGAGCAGTTCTGCTCTATCTTGCAGGCTTGCAATGAGTCAGAGCTGACTGCATGGCAGTGGAGTCTTTTTTTTTTTTTTTTGATTGAGGAATTTAATAATTCCTCATGTATTATTACATGTATTGCAGCAGCTTGCATTTTATAGCGCATTCTCTATGATAGCTGTGTCAAGTCGATTTTTTTGGTCTTTGCCTGCTATTGAGTCACTTGTGGTGGATCTCTGGTGACCCTGTATGGCACAGTACAAATGCCCCTGAGGGGTCCCAAAGCTGGCTTCTTTGCAGAGCACATCGTAGGTCTTTTCTTTTATGGAGCTGCTGGTGAGTTCAAACTGCCAACCTTGGGGGCTGACAGTCATGAGTTTAACCACTGTGCTACCAGGGCTCCTTATGAAGCACATTGGGCAGTCTTATCTCTGGAGAGTGGCAGGGTCCATGATATCAGAAACCTGGACGCTGACCCTATCTCTGATCTCACAGCAGTGACCGTCAGAAAAGGGAAAGTGATTGCAGAGGGTTTTACAGAGAGTCGCTGAAAGGAAGCCTGGCATCTGGGTAAGATGCCTCAGCAGCTCAGCACATGGGATCTGGCAGAGTGTTTTCAAGAAAGATAGCCCATCCGTCTCTCCCAGAAGCTAGGCAGCCCTCCCTGTTTCCGCTGCAGCAGAGGCTCCTGATCCTATGCATCAGGCTCTCACCTGAATCTATAACACAGGTCAGAAAACAGGATCCCCCAGGGAGGGGGGACAAAGCATCCAGAGGCCATGGGGATTGTGGTTGTTGTAAGGAGAGAAGAGGACAAAGGCAAGAAGGTAGATGGCCAACCAACGCACTGCCGTAGAGTCCGTTCCCATAGCAACCCTCTAGGAAAGGGTAATGGGTCTGTGGGTCTCCAACACATTAGGGGAGCAGAAAGTCCCCCCTTTCTCCTCCTGAGGGGTCGGTGCTGTGGAACTACCGCCCCTGTGGTCAGCATCCCCAATGGGGAACTCACGACTATCTTCCCAGGTAAACTTACCTACTAAGTCAACATAAGCATCTAAAACCGAACTAGTGTTATCAGAGCTTCCATTTGTTGACAATTAATCACCTTCAAGAAGAGGTGAGAGCAGAGCCTCAGCTGTTCCTTCTGGAACCTCCCTGGTGGGGCCTCTGTGGTCTCACTCGGGGCCGCTGAGAAGGCTGGGGAGAGATGTGAGCTCTGAGATCACCACTGCAAGCGTGGGGTGCGGTGTGTGGCCCATGGGTTGTGGGCTTCCCCAAAGGTCCATGTTCCCCTCGCTCCTGAACAGATTGAGGTGAAGATGAAAGAAGTTTAGGAGCTACTCTTGTGTCCTATGTCTTGTTTCAAAAGGGCACTAATGTTCCAATGACTAACAGCCCACATTTCCAAAGAGCAAGAATGTTGCCACAGAAATTCTACTTTCACATACCTTTAATCATGTGGCAAATTACCTTATTAACCACCGGGGAGTCTAGTCCTATTAGTTAATTAAACCACCTCTTTCTTTTCTTCTCATTAAAAACACATGGGCTTTAACTTCTGTGTGGTTTTAGCTTCTCCTTCCCTCCTCTTTGAATGTGCAAGAATAGCTGCATAAAAGAATTTCTGTTATTTTGTGCTGATGACCAAAGGGCTAGCAACGTTAAAGAAGAGGGGTGGAGGGGACTGTCTGGATAGGCTCAGGGTGGCCAGTGACGTCACAGCCACTTGGGTGGCATGAGGCCTGAGATGTATATAGGCGTTTGCTGCTTTCTTTCGCCAAAACATCTGGAACGCAAAATCCTGTCATTAGACAGCCTGCATGCTAGAAACACCACACACACACACACACACACACACACACACACACACACACACACAAAGACAGGGAAAGGGGAAGAAATAAAGAAAGAAAATCCCGTCCCACCCCTCCCCACAAATGACTGGCTAGATCCTCATTAATGCTGGTAGGAAATTAGACATTTAAGGTTATACTTCAAAGCAACTATTTTTATTACAACGGGCTCAGTACTTTGATTTATTGGGCAGCAGAACAAGGCTGTGACAAAAATTTCCACCTCAAAGCCAAGACGAATCAGGGCTCTAAGATTGTTAGATATTAAGTAGTTTTTAAATATAACAATAAAAAATGGGTTGCCACAATAGATAGAATATGAAAATGGTATACTTCTATGCATAGTCCTCAAATGGAAGACTGCTTTAGCCAATGTGCCTGTAGAAAGAAAAAGAAAAAAAGGTTTTCTCAGCATCTCTTCTAATCAGAGAAAAGTGCTAAATTTGGGGTAAAAGGAAAACTGTCAGTCAATCTGTGCTTCTCAGCTTTTCCATCTGCCCTCACCCCAACCCTGCCCACCACCCCTGAGCAGCATGGCGCTCTGATGCCCTGTTTACAGGCCAGCACTTCTGGGTGAACTGCATCTTCCAAAGGAGCTTAAGAATGCAGATTGGGTTCTCAGGAATCCATAGAGATGACTAAAGAATAGAATATAGGGTTTTGAGACAAAGCTGAATGAGTTCAGAATGTTCCGCTTTTTTTTTTTTTAAGCCAAGATGGTTAAGTTATTAACCCTTTTGCATAGAAGCAGTCACATGTTGCATCCAGCCATGCTCACTTCGGTTCAACTTCATTCTGGATCTTGTCTAACATGGAGTGTTCTGAGTGGATTCAGAGTAGGGCTTCAGTAAGTGTGCATTTGTGAATCAACATAAGAGTTTTTCAGCCAACATGGTCAAGTTTCCTGGTACGGTCTTTGAAAGCAGAAGCACATCTTACCTTTCCCAACAAAGAATGTAGTAGAACGAGAATGTAGTAGAAAAAGCAGTCTAATTACGGGAGCCTCAAAACTTGGATTCTTAGGCTGGCTCAGCCATTCTCAAGCTCTATAACCTTGGGCAGCCAAGGTTAATTTAACAAGATGAGATTGCACCAGGTGGTCTCAGAGATCTAATGCAGTGCCAATGTGTTTGGATTCCAGGATAATCATAGGGAAGTAATGAGAATGTTAGATGGTGACTCTTCTTTCTCATCTCATTCTTACTACTGTATTGCTTGGAGGGATAATTCACCAGTTGGAATATAGGTAATTAAGGGTGTATATGTGACTATGTGGGTAGGTTGCTGGGTTGTAGGAAGAGCAAGGACCCTCAATATGCATCTTTAAGAATATTCATAAAATCATGGAACTAATTTGGAATTATGCAAATTAACTCAGTTTTTAAATGTCACGTAAAGGAAATTTAAAGGTGAATACTTTGTAAATTAAATAATTACTGCAATATGAATCTGTTTTGTAAGCATATAGTTTCACATGCTGGAGAGCTACTACAAGTTTGAACGCAACATTGAGCATCACAAATGTGTCTACAGGTTTCTATGGCCCATACCCAAACCAGGAATAGCAGAGCTTCAACAAGAAAACTGCTACAAAGTTGCAAGATCCTATTGTCCCTTCCAAATAATCAAAAACAGTAAATTTAGTACAGCAGACATCTTTTTTTTGGAAGCAGTTCCAGTCACATTCCCTCACTGCTGTCAAGTCGAAGCCAACTCATAGTGCCCCTCTAGAACTACCCCTGTGAGTTTTCAAGTCTATAACTCCTTAAGGGAGTAGAAAGACATTCTTTCTCCCATGCTGGTTTTGAACTGCTGACCTTGCAAAGCACAGCCTAAGGTGTAACCATTACACCACCCGAATACTAGTTCTTTGAATTACCACTTGTCAGTCTGTCACATCATGGTGGCTTGCATGTTGGTATAATAGTGAAAGACTTGCCATAGGTCTTTCTAACACCAACAGAAAAATCCATGGTGGAAAGGCTGTCAGTGGGGCTTAGATTAAGACAGACAAGGAAGAAAGGCCAGAAGATTGACTTAAGGAAATTAGCCAATCCAAACTTTATGAATCATAAAATTATCCAATATAAAACCCCAATAAGAAAACTAGGCCTTACCTCAAACTCACCCATAGCATATTTAAAGAACCGTCATATTCCTTTGGACTTCTGGCCGAACACCCTAGAATGAGAAGAGGCAGGGGACATATCCTAAGGTTATGGAATTGGTGGTTGTTGGGCTTTGATTCAGATTTCTTGCTTTGTGGGTGCCCAATGAATAGTAGCCCAGAACTACAACATGTCTACTATTTTAATGCTCTCTTTGTTTGCTTTTTAATGATATATATTATCCTGGCAGGCATGGTTTAGTCCTTGAGTGTGTGTTATTGAAAGTTTTTCCCTAACCCCCAAACTCATTGTTAGTATAGATAGTGTCCAGTCACTCAAGGGTCTAATCTGTACAAATCAACAATTGATTTAGTTTGATCTGAAAAGATGGCCCATACATGTATGATGTTTTCTCAAGTGTTTTAAATTTCCTGCCACTGGCAAAATAAACTATACTCTCAATAAAATTGCCTTGCATGGGGATGATTTATAATGTTCTGCATCATAAAATGATCATGATATTTCTAAAATGAACCGTACAGGTATAAACCATAGATGTATGAAAGAATTTGGAGCTCACATTTAATTCTCTCCCCAAATCTAAGAACAGTTAGTTCTTATGACATGGCCCTACTTAATCTCCCCCCTCAATAAGAGAACACTGAAGATATGCATGCTGTAGACAACTGTAGTGAAGAAACCAGATGATGCCTAACTTTCAGAAAGGATAATGTCTGGGGTCTGAAAGTTTGTCTTCAAACAAGCAGCCATTTAAATGGGGCACCAACTAAGTCCACATTAAAGAAGCACATCAGCCTGCATGGTCCAAGGATTGTAAATAATAAAAATCCAAACCTGAAGGAAGGAACTGTATCAGACCTTAAGTTGTCAATATCTGGTGTTAGACAGGGTTCTCTAGAGAAACAAAGCCAGGACACTAGTAATTCTCTTTATATATTTATATAGCTAGAAGGAAATATAAGATAAGAAATAAACAGTTCACTAATCTATAAAGCAGTACAAATGGCTCAGTGCAACTCCCTTGCATGAGACAGCTAGTAGACTGGCAGTCCTTGGAGTCTTGAGGGCCACTAACTAGTACTCTGTTGAGCAATTCAGGCTACCCAACCACAAACAGCAAACAGTAAAGCAGGCCATCAACAGTCAGCCAGATGACAGAGTCCAACAGTTCCATTTCAAGAGATGTATGAAGGAACCTCAACTCACAGCTACACAGTCCACGATTAGGTGTCTCACAGGTAGTGGCTCTTGGAGGTCAAGGCACAGGATGAACAAAACAGCCAGATAGTCCGACGATCCAAAAGCAAGAGAGCAAGGGAGGGCTCACCGAGCCTTTTCTATCTCTGCCCCAATTGATCTCGTGTGTTCATTGGCCATGTTGTCACAACAGACCTACCTATCTTCTTTGGCCATGTTGGCACAATAAACTTACACATCACATCCAAGGATTGTAAATAATAAAAATCCAAGTCTAAAGGAAGGAACTGTGTCAGACCTTAAGTTGCCAATATTTGGTGAATAGAAGGTTATAGAGGACAGTGACAGCCCCACATCCATTTGCTGGGTCCCCACATGGATTAGGTTTCCATTGAATCCCCTCTGATCATTGTCCAGGGATGTGAATAGTCTTGCAAATAAACATAAAGTATTGTAAAGTTGATTATGGACGGTGTAATTAGGTTAAAATGTAACAATTTATTGTTTGATCTCCCTTTTGAACCACTGTAAAATCGTTTCAGCTTTTCATATTTTCTGCTTTCTTTTCGATTACACTTTTTCCCTGTTTTGTTGTTATTGCTGATTTTGTTTGTTACTGGTTTGTGTTCTGTATGACAGTCTATATATAGAGTGCAGGACAGGAAAATCTATAGAGATAATTAATGGGTTAATAATTACTTAGGGCCATGCATGGCAGGGGAGGTTGGGAATGGTGGATGGGGTGCCAACAACTATAAGTCTGAGCAGGAAGAAATTGTTCTGAAATTGAAGATTGCACAGATGAAGATTGCACAGATTTTCTTAACATGATTGAACTAATAAATTATATGATATGTGAAGTCTATATCAATACAAGACTAAAAAAGATCATCCAATATAGTAAACGTTTTGGACATATTGTATTGGACAAATTGCTTGCAAAAGACCTCTTGAAGTATTGAACCAAAGATGCTTCTTTGAGGTGCACCTGAACCAACACATGGTACTTTTTAATCACCCATAAGAATGTGAAAGTCGAATAAGGAATAAGGAGGACCAAAGAGAATTGATACATTTGAATTACGATGTTAGAGAAGAATACTAAATATACCACTGACATCAGAAGAGTGAACACATTTCTCTTGGAGAAAGTACAGCAAGAGTTCTACTTAGAAGTGACAATGTCGAGACTTTGTCTTATAGACTTTTGACATATTAACTCTGGAAAAGGGCTAATCTCTGGAAAAGGATATCATGCTTAGAAAAAAAAAAGAGTGCTTCTCAACAAGATGGATTGTCAAAGTGATGACAATGAGCTGAAACATGACAGGGCTTGTAAGAATGACCTGGGACTGGGCAGTGTTTGGTTCTGTTGCATTGTAAACAGTATCGCTATGAATTAGACCCAACTTGAAAACACCTGGCAACAAAATCCAGTAGATAACTGAAAAACAGTGTTGGGAGGCACTACACAATAACTGCCACAAAGGAGTCAAGCTTCTCAGCATGGTCAAACATGCACCATCAAGAAGATGGTGTAGAACCGTCAACATTTCGTTCTGTCATAAATAAGGTCACCATAAGTTAAATTTGGCTCAAGGCAACCAACAGCAACTCTTTAAGTAATGAGGAAGCCGTCTATACATTTCTGCTTAATGAATGGGCAGTACATGACATCAGTTTCTATTGGTTAGAGAATTTGACTGACTAGAACACTGCGGTGGTATAAGGATTATGCATGGGCTGCTAAGCATGATGTCGGCAGTTCAAAATGATCAGTAGTACTCAGGAGAGAGGTGAGACTTTCTACTTCTGTCAAGAGTTAAAGTCTCAGAAACTCACAGGGCCAGGTCTACTCTGTCCTATAGAGGCACCATGCCTTGGAAACAACTCAATGTCAGTGAGTTAAGATTAAGAACACCCTAGTTATATATTTTATTTTTTATTTGTGGGATTGTTTTATTAAGAGTCCTGAGCAATATTCCTAATCAATTAGCAATGGGAAACTAAAACGTACAAGGAAACCCTTTATGGATAACCAAACAAACACCCTTAAAACTTCTTAGTGCCTTTATATAGCTAATGCATAGTATTTAAACAAGATTCAAATATGTATTAAGCAAACATATTTTATTATGCTACCTACTCCTTAGCTTTCTGTGTCTTTATCATTTGCTTGACTTTAAACAGTTCTGTCTGGAGAGCTTTATCTTTGGATGCTGTCTCCTGAGCTTTCTTGAGATTGGCCTGGGCTTGATCATAGTCTTTTAGCCTTTGCCACCTTTAAGCTCTTAGGTATAGTGCCTTGGTGCTTGATGGATCTAATTCAAGGGCCTCCAAACAGCTGTCAGTTGTTTGCCCCTGCCAATTGGACATCTTTTGTTTACAAACTCTAATACTCAGCACACAGCTTAAAGGTAGAGGTTGTACCTTGGCTCTGTCTGTCTGCTCAATAACAGCCTTTGAACCTTCAACATATCTTAACACTTTGGCATCCCTCTTTCTGGACACCTGGGTTTTAGAAAAATATCTCCGATATTTTAAGTCATTTCTTATCAATAAAGTGTTATCTACATCTTTTAAGTCTATTTCTGCATCCTCCAGATGACTGTCAGCAGAGTTATGGGAAATAGTCACCATCCTTCAATGCACCATATTTTACAAGAGTGCAGAATTTGGCAGGTTTTTCACCATTCACTTCCACAGTTTCCAGCATTCTTGCCACACCCCTTCCTTTAATAAGAGGAGTTACACCATTCCTTTAGTAACCCATTCTGCAACTTGGCCCCATCCACATGTTTACCATCCAAATGGAAGGTTGGAACTGTTGTGATAAAGAACTGAGAACCATTTGAATTGAGTCCTGCATTGGCCACACTCAAAACCCTTTCTGATCATGTTTAGAACAGAAATTTTCATCTTTGAATTTTCCACCAAAAATACTTTCTCCAGCTCTCCCATTCTGATTTGAGAAGCCTCCATCCCAACTCATGAATTTCATAATAATTCAATGGAAAGGGGACCTTATGAAATGGAGTGGTTTTCCAGTTGTAGATTCAGTGCCTTTTTCTTCAGTACATAATGCAGGGAAACTTTCTGCAGTTTTCAGGGCAATCTTAGAAAACAACTCTAAGACAATCTGACCAACTTGTTCCCCTCGAATGTCTACATTAAAGAAGGCCCAGGGTTCCTGGGGTTGAGGGCGTAGTTTGACTTGCACACCCATTTGGAAATGAGCTGAAAGCCAGCCTAAGTCTTTAGAGCCTGCTGCTAAGAACCTACATTCTCATTTCTTTTTTGGAGTGGGGTGGGAAGCAAGAAGATAGCAAGTGTGAAAGCACTCTGGAAATGACTGGGCTGATGGCCAGGCAAACAGCTCATTTAAGAACTTTGCCCTGAGAGAGCATCATAAATCAAAGAAGGTCTCCAAAACTATCCAAGCCCCACAAGACCACATAGAGTCTGAGAAAGCACAGTCCCAGGGAGTGAGAAGAGAACAAAGCCAGCCTGGTGGTCATGTGCCCTCCAATGGGCTCGCAAACCCATCAGGTGACAATTACTGGATTTCTAATCCTGGACTTCAAAATACTTGGAAGTTGTTCATGAACATTTTCAGAATCCCAGGGTGTAAGTGAAACATTTTTATAAGATTACAAAATAGAGAAAACTGGCATGCATTTTGTTTGAACAAGTGTGCTGGTAACTTCTTTTCTGAAGGTGCGGGAACTCTTTACCCAAGTTTTAATGATTATTCTTAGGGAATTTTCACTCTTAATCTTTGAAAAGAGAGGAAAACACATGCAAATCTCTGTGAGCCTCAGAAATAAAGAAAATTTGAATGAAACATGGCTCCCCTCACACTCCAGTGTGAGAAACAGTAATAAAAAGAAGACAATGGAATTCTTATTTTGATCCTATGCCAGATTCTGCAGGGGTTCTTCCAGTGAAGAACCCACATGGATGGACAGACCGTATATACTTGTGTATCAACTGAGTTTTTCAGCACATTTTGTATTGCAGTTTTTGTAGTAAAATTAGGAGCCTCCACTGATATTCGGGTTGGCTTATCCATGTGTATATATGGTAAGTAGGCTCTCAGCAGTTAGAAGGGCAGTTGTTTACAGAACAATGAAGTACAAGATGTCTTTCTTGTGGCTAATTTGTATTAATTAGCCCAATTAAGAGCTAACAGTTAAAAATGAAAGAAGAAATGGCGGGAGATCAAATCACTGTGTTGAGTGTGAATAGCTACCCTTGAAATTTTGCATAATTTTCTGTTTCTTTCCCTGGCTTACCATTCTTGCCCCCCCCTCCCCCACACACACACCCCTTTCATTCCCCTCCTGCCTCTCTTCCATTTCCTTTTTTGTTTAAAAGAATTTCCTAAAGTCACCGGAAAGTCCATGTCTGTTACAGTAGGAGGATAAGCTGGAGAAGACCCAACCATAAATACAAACCACTTCCATGCTTCTTATAGAGACCCTATAAGATAAGGTAGAATTGCCTCAAAAGGTTACCATGGATGTGATAGTTACAGAAACCGGCTGTGCCATCTTTCTCTGTAGGGGTGACTAGTGGGTTCAACTGCTGACTTTTGGGTTAGTATTCAAGGACTTTAACCACAGTACTACCAGGGTTTCTTTGGGGGAAGACCAAACCCATGCCAAACCCACTGTCATCTTGGAGAATTTGACTCAGAGTGATCCAGTGTTGGGTTTCGAAGACTGTAAAACCTTACCGAAGCAGGCAGCTTCAACTTTCTCCAGAGGTCACCTAGTGGGTTTGAACCACTGACCTTGTCGTTCTCAATCCAATGCCTGTGATTCTCAGCCCACCAGGGCTCCTTCTGGGGGAAGACAGTGAGGCATTATTGCATGAAGAAGTTGTGGCTGGCTGACCCTGATCGCCCTTCTCTGGACTACTTTCCAAGGCATTCCTTTTCGTTAGGGCGTCAGTTGGAGGAAACTGTCTTGAAAACGAACAGCTCTTCCCAGGGCAGTTGAGAGAATTAGTGCTCCTTCTAGGAAAAAGAGAACAATCAGATATTCATCAAAGGGAAAAAACAAAAACAGTGGTTCTCTGATAAAAGATTGGCATCCAGCTGGGGCTCCAAGACTCTAGTGAAAGATCAAGTATGGGAAGGAGTCACAAAATCAAAGTTGCTTTCAGGCAAAATTTCTGACATTCCTGAAATACTCCCAGAGTCTTCACATCAGCAATGAACAAGAATCAAATTCACTCACTTGAAAAGAGGACCCACTAAAGCCTTCTGTTAAGTTGTTACCTTGACTTTCACCTGACGTCTTGTCTGACCTCCTCTAAAACCAAAGAGTAAGAGCTGCTGATTTAGCCATTGTTTTCTGAGCAAAAAGTTGTCAAGGGTCAAGAAATGTAGCTACAGAGAATTCAGCTGTCTAGAAAAGCTAAAGAGAGGACTCAATTCATGTGGTTAAATATTTAGACATATAAGAACAGTGTATAAGGAAAAGTAATCTGGAAAAAAAAAAGATGACAGGGCGTGAGAATCATGGAGCCTGCTAAGGATTCACAGGGTTCTAGTGATGACAACATAGGGGGAAAAATATCAAAAAACCTAGAACATCTTCAAGTTCCTCTCGTCCGGATGTTTGCATCGTCATGTAGTTGCTAGGTGCCACTGAGTTGGTTCTGACTCATGAAACCAACTCAAGCTCAATGCTATCATGTCTATTCCCACTCACAGAGATGATGGGACAGAGTAAAACTGCCTCTATGGGTTTTGGAGACTGTAGATCTTTGCTGTAAATCTGTAAGCCTTATCGTTCTTCTGTAGAGGGGCTCATGGTTTCAAACTGCTGACCTTCCAGTTAGCAGACCAACTTATAACACACTCTGCTATTAAGGTTCCTCATAATAGAATAAAATATAATAGAAATAATATAATATAATATATGATATAATATATAGAATATAATAAAAATAGAATAGAATAGAATAAAACAATATTGATTCCTATTCCATAGTAATGCTATGTAGCTAAGAGAATCCAAAACCCTATAGGTCATTACCAATTGAAATATTTTTACAAGCTGATGAATGAGGCACTTGACGCATTCACTCATCTGTGCCAGGAAATTTGGAAGACAACTCGTTGGCCCAACGATTGGAAGAGTTCCTGATTTGTACCCAATCCAAAGCAAGGTGACCCAGAAGAATGTTCAAATTCTAGAGCAGTGTCATTAATATCACATGCAAGTAAATTTTTGCTGAAGATCATCAAACAATGGTTACAGTAGTACATTGACAAGGAGCTGTCAGAAGATAGAGAACAAGGAATATCATTGTCGATATCTGAGAATACCAGGGAGATGTTAACTTACGGTTCACTGACTATGCAAACGAATTTCCACAGTGTGGATCATAAGGAAGTACATATGGCTTTGAGAAGAACAGGAATCCCAGAACACTTCATTGTGTACATGGGCAACCTGTACATGAATTAAAGGCAGTTGGGAGAAGACAATAAGGAAATACTGCATGGTTCAAAAACAGGAAAGGTGTATGTTCATGGTGTAGCCTCTCACCATAGTTATTCAGTCTGTATGCTGAGAAAATAATCAGAGAAACTGGATTCTATGAAGAACAATGTGGCATCAGAGTTTGATGAGGGCATATTGACAGTCTGCACCTTGCATATGGCACAACCTTGCTTACTGAAAGTGAGGAGGACTTGAAGCTGATGAAGATCAAGGACTGCAGCTCAATGTAAAGAAGAACAAACTCCTCACAATAGATAGCATCAATGGGGAAAAGTTTTGAAGTGGTCAAAGAGTTCATCTTGCTTGGGTACATAATCAGGACACATGGAAGCAGCTATCAAGAGATCTTACTATTCAAGAACTCTTTAGAGTATTGAAAAGCAGGGAGGCTATTTTCAAGACTAAAGTACCATTGACCCAAACCATAATATATCCAATTGCCTCATTTTCGTGCGAAAGTTGTATATTAAATAAAGAAGACTGAAGAAGAATCAATGTGTTGAGGAATATTGAAAATACTATGGACAACCAAAAGAACAAACAAATCTGTGTTGGAAATACAGCCAGCGTATTCTCTGGAGGCAAGGATGGCATGACTTTGTTTCATGTACTTTGGACATGTTGTCAGGAGAGACCAGCCCCTGGAAAAGGAATTGGTAAAGTAGAGAGGCTGAGAAGAAGAGGAAGAACCTTCATGAGTTGGCTTGACACGGTGACTGCCACAATGGGCTCAAGCATTTCTGAGAAACAATTGTGAGAAAGGCCCAGGCCCAGACAGTGTTTCCTTCTGCTGTGCCTGGGGTTGCTATGGATCGGAATCTAGTTGATGGCATCTAATACCAACAAAGATCATTAAATCAGAAAGGGTCCCATGGCAGTGTGTATGAGTTGTTTGATGATCCAGAACCCATCGTTTCAGGGTAGGAGAGAGACTCCAAATATCAAATAAAATGTAAGGGGAACATTTATTAAGACAAAGACACATCGCTCAGATGAAGGAGACAATTAGTTTAAGGTCATAATAGCATCTGAGTGTTTGTTGAGGTCTAGGGCTTTAAAGAGGATGTGTGAAGACACAGGAAACTGTTGAAAGCATGTGATCTGTCAAAGATCAAGACACCATTGTTATAGGTGGGATGACAAATGGGAACAGAACTGTAATGGAGACACACACATTCTTTTAGACAAAAATACTTGAAAAATCATTACAGGGCCTTCTGATTAAGGCCGGGCATGACGACTGAAGCATGGTGCATGATTGTGTACCCTCACCCACCTCCACCCCAGGACAGAACTCTCCATCAAGAACATACCTATGTAGCCTTCTAAGGGAAACTGTTTCTCCCTGGGCTGGTCAGGGGCCTGGAGGTGACCCACTTTCTAATGCACTCTGCCTGAGGTAAGACTGTTCTTATCCCTAGACCTTGCTCAGAGGAAATTCAATGGAATTTTAATCCATGCCAAATCAAAAACCAAACTCACTGGTCAATGCTAACTGGTCAGGTGTGGTTTCCTGAGGCTGTAACTGTTTAAGGGGCTCAGCAATGGATTTGAGGCTTTCATCCATAGCTTTTTGCAAACAGAATTGAAACTCTAATATCCAGCTAGATGCCACTTAAGAACAACATTGCTGGCATGTTTATGTACTTTTAAAAGTTTTTAGGAAGCGTACAAAGGGAAGGAAGAACTAAACATTTCAGGGAATCATTCACAGTATTGAAAGTGAAATTTCTAATAGAAAAAAAGGTAGCCTTTTAAAGATGTCAAAAGAGATATGAGTAAGAAACTCTAGCATATGGACAGTTATCATTTACTGTGGTTTTTACTTGAATCCCAAGTGAGTCTCCTGGGATTCAGATGTCTGGAGTAGGGGGGGTGACTCACCTTAGACATTTGCCCTGGTGTGCTGTTTTGAACCTTGAGCCTTGGAGAACCAGGTTTCCAGGGACACATTTGAGCCAAACACCCGTCGAGATAACTGTTTTGCCAGGGGCATTGTGCTGTTTGGAAGAATTCAGTCAGTTTCAGGAAGCAAATTCCAAGGGTCAGATTGGATGCTTCATTCAGTAATGATGTTCCTTGTTCTTTTAGACAATGCTGTACTAAAATCTCTCCCCATCACAAAATTTGTTGCTGAGCTCTGTTCTGACTCCCCCGCTACCTCCCCCACCCCCTCATATGAATGGTGATTCTATCCTAGCGTTGCTTCTCTCAGCTTTGGAATATTTTTGACTCTGGTTGAAATGCCACTCTGATTTGCTGATTTGTGCATTCATTTTCCATCCATTTCTGTTCTTGCTCTAATATGATATTTGTTTTAAGATTAGTGACAGCTCTTCTTCTGCATCTTTGCCAGAGCTTACTTATTATCCCTAGATCATTTAAGAAATGTCCAAATCTCTTGCCCAATTATTTGGGGGAGGGGTTGTCTTCTTATTGTGCTGCTAAGAGTCCTTTCTTAGATGTGTTTTGCAAATATGTTTGCTAGTCTATAGCTTTTCTTTCTTCATAAGATTATCTTAGACCTGGAACCAAACCCTTCATCATGAGTTTGATTCTGATTCATAGCGACCCTGTGATTATCTCAGACCCTCCAACAAATGTTGCTGTAACTATTGAATAGAAAGATGAGGAAAAGCAAATGCAAAAACCTTCCTCCTTACCTCACTGTGTACAAAAATTCATGTAAAATTAACAAAAATGAAAGAGCTAAAGCAAAACTGTGTAGGAGAATGTGTGATGGAAGATCTCTGTGACCTTGAGTGAGTATGTTTATAATGCAGTGCTCCAACATCACCTATGTGAGTATTTCACTTAGATGTAAACCATCGGAAACTGATATAAACTGTGTTAATCTGGGTAGACTAGAGGAACAAATTCAAGGACACGCATATCAATATAAGAAAAGGGTTTATATACAAAAGGAATGTGACACTAAGAAGGCATCCCAATCCAGTCCAGTACAAAGTCATAAATCCGATATTAACCCATATGCCTGAAATCAGTCTACAAAGCCTCTTGACGCATGAAGTCACAGGTAGTGGGTGCAGAATTCTGGCGCTGGCAGGGTCTCCACATGGCTCCTCGATTCCAGGCCTCAGAGTTCATCAACAGCATGCCACTCCAGCTTCAGAGGTCTGGCTCCATCAGGGCAAAGCTGTGTGGTCTCTCCGCTGGCTCCTCCAGCTTCTCAGATGCTGCCATCTTGTCTGTGATTAATCGTCTCTGAGACTAACTCCCAACTGGGGAAGATAGCTTCTCATCTTCACGAGGGAAATATGACGAGATTTCCCAGAAGTCTCACGAGAAGGCCATGCCCACATAGAGGCCTCACTGGCTACTCAATGGTTATGTCCAGATTAACAGGCTAGACTCCACCCCTACATTTCAATCATAAAATTAACATAAGCACATGACTGCCACATACACTCTCTCTGGCATAACCAGCTTCTTATCACATAAGATGTAAGGTCACCTACTATTGTTTGGAATTGACGTGATACAGCAACAATAATGTTATATACAACTTCCTTGTAGACAATTGCTTTGCTGTGAATGATAGCTAGATTTAATGTCAACTTGGCTGGGCCATGATTCTCAGTGATTTGACAGTTAAGATCTGGTAAACTCTCCGGATGTGACCTAATATAATGCAATTAGCTCCATAACAGAATCTGCTATGAACACAGATTGTTGTAAAGGTGGATTACAAGGTGACTTGTAATTCCTGATGCCACATTCTTCTTATAGAGTCTTGGGTTATTTGATAAATATATAAAATAAATAAATATGAGCGGACTTCAGAAAGTTGCTGGAAAAATTCCTTTAGTTGTTGTTGTTGTTGTATGTTTTTTTGTGGGCATCACTGCCCTGGTGGGAGTATGAGACCCAGGCTTGCTCCTGGAGAGCTGCTGCTGGATATGAACCATCAACCCTTTGGGCCGCAGTCCCACACACAACTACTATTCCATTGGGGCTCAGCCCCTCCATTAGTTTTTAATTTCATTTTTGCATGATTTTTTGGAAGCCCCCTTAGATGCCGAAAGAATCCAAGCCTAACACACCCCTCTCTTGATTTAGGACCATGCATATCCTTTTGTTCTGTTTGAACCACTGTGTCTTGGTCTATGTGCTGGTTTTATAGTAATGCAAGTAAGTATTCTGGAATTTTCATTTTTCTCAGCGTTATCCATAATTTGTTGTGATCCACAGTCAAATGTATCTGTGTAGGTAATCAAACATAGATAGCTTTCTGGAATTATTTGCTTTCAGCCAAGATCCATCTAACATCATTCATGATATCCCTTATTCCACCCATTTTCCGAAATTATATTGAGTTTATGACAATTCTGTCAATGTATTAATGACCCATGAAAAAATTATCTTCAGCAAATTTTTGCTTGTATGTGAGATTAAGAATATTGTTTGATTATTGGGACCTTCGTTGAAGGAATTGGGACAAACCTGAGAACTTTGGCTCAGCGAACACATAGGCTATTGGAAATAGGGAAGGATACAAACACAGAGGAGACTCAAATTGACAAGTGGCATAAATTGAATTTGAAACACCTGTGTACAAGGAAAGAATTAGTCAAGAGAGTAATAAGAGAGCCCGTAGATTGGGAAAACAACCTTAGCAATAACACATCAGACAAAGGCCTTATTACTAAAATCTACACTACTCTGCCAACTTAGAATAAGAAAAAAAGCCCTAATTGTCCATTGAGGAGGTGTGGAAAGGACCTGAACAAAGATAGCCTGATTCAAGTAAGTAACAAGTGTTGGAGGAGCTGTGGGGAGATCGGAACTCTAGTCTACTCCTGGTATGCTGAAAAATGCAAGCAACAAATCAATGGTTCCAAGGGACATGGGAGAGGGGGAAGTGGGGGGAAGGAAGTGGTGTTAAGAAACTCAGGGACAAAGAACAGCATTGGTGGCAAGGCAGGTGTAAGAGACCTGGTGGGGCTTCACCAAGGACAATGTAACAGAGAGAAATTACTGAAACCCAAGTGAAGGCTGAGCATGATGGTAGGGAAAGAGGAAAGTTAAAGGAAATAGAGGAAGGAACTAGGAGGCAAAGGGCATTTATAGAGGTCTAAATACAGGCATGTGCATATGTAAATATATTTATATGTGATGGGGAAATAGATCTACATGCATACCTTAAGGTAGCATGTGGACATTGGGCCTCTACTCAAATACTCCCTCAATACAAGAACACTTTGTTCTATTAAACTGGCATTTCATGATGCTCATGTTCTTGACACGATCGCTGAAGACAAAGTGGGTGCTTAAGCAAATGTGGTGAAGAAGGCTGATGGTTCCCGGCTAGCAAAAGATGTGGCATCTGGGATCTTAAAGACTTGAAGATAAACAAGTGGCCATCTAGCTCAGAAACAAAGCCTGTGTGACCACAAGGTGTTGACAGGATCAGGTATCAGACATCAAAGATCCAAAACAAAATATCATATTGATGTGAATGAGGGGTAGAGAGAAGTGGAGACCCAGCCAAAACCCATCTGTATACGATTGAATATCCCCTTGCAGATGGGTCACAAGGAAGGAACCAGCTAGTCAAGGTGCAGGACAAATCAAGGAAACATACAACTTTCCTCTAGTTCTTTAATCCTTCTTCTCTCCACCCTCATGATCCCAATTCAACCTTACAAATCTGGCTAGATCAGAGCATGTACACTGGCATAGAGAAGAGCTTGCAACACAGGGAATCCAGGACAGATAATCCCCTCAGGACCAATAATGAGAGTAGTGAAACCAGGAGGGGAAAGGGAAGGTGGGGGAGAAAGGGGAAAATGATCACAATGATTGACATATAACCCCTCCCCAGTGACAGACAACAGAGAAGTGGGTGAAGGGAGACAATGGTAGGTGTAAGATGTGAAAAAAATAATAATTTATAAATTATCAAGTGTTCCTGAGGGAGAGTTGGGGGGGGGGGGGATGAGCTGATACCAAGGGCTCAAGTAGAAGGAAAATGTTTTGAACATGATGGTGGCAACATATGCACAAATGTGCTTGACATAATGAATATATATATGGATTGTGATAAGAGCTGTAGTGGCCCCCAATAAAATGATTGAAAAAATATATATTGTTTGATGATTTCTGTAATTCTGTTAGACTGCCTTTCTATAATATATGTATATATATATGATTATTTATAATCAAACAGAAAATTGTTTTCCACATTTCTTGGGATGTGAGAAGTGAGTACTTCAGGCATCGTAGCTGAGATGTCCTCGATTACTATGGCCCTTATAGCCATAATTCCATGTGTAATATATTATAATTCTGGACTCTGTGCCTGTGTCCATACTCCATTTGGGAAAGAGTTCTCTGCTATGCTAGTGGACAGGATTGAGGTGGGATTAAGTCTTTAAAGAGTATGTCTATAAAAGTCGAGTGAAAAGATAATGGAATTTTACCAAAAACTCTTTGAAGCCCCCCTCAGGCTTATTTTATTTATATATGGAACAAATAATATGAGACTATATAAGAAGAATATGCCATCAGAAAATTCCCCTGAACTGCTTTATAGTTCATCTTTACTGATGGAAGTTGATAACACTGTGTTAGGGACCAGAGACTATGGAACAAAGGAATAGGAGTTTTGACTTAAGAATTCAGAACATGGGGTTGTGAGACAGAGTGATAGCCGGGCTTCCTGATTCACAGAGAAGAAGCCAAGAAACCAAGTGATTATGAGACTGAGGGCCAGAAAGAGACTTGACTGAGGTGTTGTTGTGGACTAATTACTGTATTCTTACTGTTTATTCATCCTCATAACTATCTTCATGAGCCCCTGTAACTGTGAGCATTGTCTATGAATTCTGTGTGGCCAAGGCAACAAATTATCAGCCTCATCCTAGAAGCAGTGCCTCTGGAGGAATGGTGGGAAGAACAGGTCAAGAAGGATGGAGCATGGAAGCATGTCTGACCCCTCACATCATGACAATAGAGAAGCCAGAGGAGGTCAGATTGGGTCTCCCAAGCTGTTTATTATAGAATTTCTTTATTGTAGCCTACAAATATAGGGGTTAGGAGGCAGGCCACAATTCAGCAAATTATATGATCTCTTGATACACAACCTCTCTTTCTGTATTAAGCCTGCAATATAGGTACTGAAAAGACAAATCTAGCTATAGAAAATGGGGGGGGGGGGAAGTGTTACATAAATAAACGACTGATGTCAATTTCTTCTTGGTGAGTGCTATCGTTAGGTTTTCTGTGCCAGAGCGCACCGTTAAGAAGATGTGGATGGGGTTTAGCCTGTCAAGAGGCCCCCACTTTATGACTTCATTTGGCGGTCCCACCAAGATAAATGGTTCTCTCGAAGCAGGCCTCTATCTCTCTCTATGCCTTCACCTCCTTCCTGTCAAGTCACTGTGAGAGTTGCCAGAGCCATGCTGAGGTCTGTGTGAGCCCTGGAGATGTGACCACTGCCACAGGATCCACAAGACTGCACCCATCGGCCTGTGATCTGACTACGTTACTGCATGCCGCTTCGTAAGCCTAACAAGGGGTTTATGGACTAGAATTGGACTTAAGAACTCATATCGGACATATGGAGCTAAGTTGGACTGGGCTGGGACGTTTTCCTTATATACAATTTCTTCTTTATATGACGCTCTCTCTCGAACATATGTGAGTGTCTCTGGGTTTGTTTCTTTAGTCACCAGCCTGACACAGTGAGAAAAGCTTTTCTTCCTCCTTCTTCAGCTTTAACATAAAACACAGGATTCACCAACTCAGGGCAAATGGATAGTATCATTTTCCGTGTTAGGTGCCCTTAAGCCCGTATCAACTCACGGTGACCCTCTCCAGCACAGGAGGAAACATCGCCTGGCCCGGTGCCTCCTCAGAAGTGGTCAGCCCCTGTGTTAATCCAGATCGCTGAGGGCCCTACTCTTTGGGGCTGACCCTCTAGAAAAATATCCTTCTGAAATGAGCAGCCTAGGCCTTTGCGCTGTCTGTTCCTCACCTGGTAGCTCCAGTAAAACCTGCTGTCCCTGGAGGATCCTGCTTGGAGGCGAAACCCCGATGACAAAGCATGCAGCATCCCGGCCACGCCAGCCACCCGAGCACAGTCCAACAAACCGACAAAGGGGGTAAACGAATGCAGGGATCATCGAAACCCCCTCAGTAACGTCATCATTCCTACTTATGGGGAGTTGCTTCAGCTATTGCAGTTATGAATAGCGATCGATGGCACGGAACTGTGTGCTTATCATTTTACAACAGGGAGACCAGAGCCAGGAAGCGATTTTATCTGGACGTGTCATGAGGAAGTGGTTGCTGGATTTGGATTCCGTGACCTTGAGGTCGCTGTGCAAGTCCACATGCTTTGTTGAGTCCCCGTTCACCCACTTAGCCCGGGGAAAAGGCACTTTTTTTGAGAGGCAGCTCGTCAGTCTGTTTGAGAACGAGGGGAGAGCAAATGAGTTCAATCAAAATGGCCACACCTGTGGGCTTCAATGAACTCTGTGCTAGAAGGATTGGGAGGTTTCAAGAGAGCACATGGTCATTGTGGCACATGGTCAAATCTCTGAGAGCTGGAGCCTGTGATAGGTGGAAACGGATCCGAGGCCAGCACGCCTGTTTTCTACTAAAACAAGTGATAGGAAAATGGTAACATTGCATCCATGAAAAGTGGATATTTTTGATAATCTGGCAAAATAAGGCAATCTTGTTGAAGTCTGACTCTCACACAGTTTAGCGTATTTAAGAAAAAACCTCACAGCCATCTAGTCAATGCTAAGCCATAGTTGGTTTCCCTATGGGTTTCCCAGGCTGTACTTGGTGGTTTTGCATTGCCAGTCACGGGTATCCCAACTCAGTGTAACGGCCACATCACCAATGCCCCTACACTGTATTTATGAGGGGGCTTTAAAATATTTGTGGGTATACTGAATTAAAACAATTTTTTTAAAGAGGTTTCCCCCCCCTCTCCTGCCCCCAGAGGCTTGGCGGCATAGTGGTATTGGTGGGCTGCTAACTGCTAGGTCAACAGTGTGAGACCCCCAGCCATTCCTTGGAAGAAAGACAGGGCTTGCTGCTCCCTTCAAGTGTTCTGCTGCCAGAAACTCGCAGGGGCAGTTCTACCCTGTCCTCTGAGATCACCGAGAGTCAGCATCAAGGGAAAGGCAGTGGGTTTATTCTTCCACAAATTTTCTGAGGCCCCGTTACAATGAATGAAGTGCTCCTCATTCCAGACATCTTGGCAGTGGGCTCATCATGCTGTCCAGCCATCACTCTTAGATGTTACTGAGACTTTCCATCGCCTTTAAAAGAAGTCCAATGTCCCCTAAGCAGTGCTTTCCCACCCCCTTTCTCCCTTCTTCCCACCTGCTCTCATAACCATGAATAAACCTTGGTCTTTTCCAAGGTTTTCCAAAACAAACTCACTGCTGTTAGAGTCAGCTCTGACTTTTAATGCCCCGCTAAGGAAGGGAGAATTTCCCCTGAGACTGTAAATTCTTACAGAAGTGGAAAGTCTCATCTTTCTCAGCAGAAAGCAGTGGGTAGTTTTGAACTGCCGACCTTCTGATTAGCAGCCTAAAATGTAATCCCCTATGCTACCAGGGCTCCTTCCCGTTCTTGATATTCCATATAAATGGAGCTATACAATACTCATTTTTTTGGGATGGACTTATTACACTCAGCATACTGTTTTCCAGACTCCTAAATGTTGTCAGATCTACCAGAACTTCCTTTTCCAGAACCTTGGCTCTTACTGGCAATTTCTGACTTTGAGGTAAGATTTTAGAAGGAGAGGCTGTCATGGAACAGCAGGGAGACATCTCACAGGCATTTCTGGGAAGTCACTGAGAAGGTTAATGAAAATACATGTAGTTTGTTTTCTCAAAAGGGTTCTGGTGTGCGCAGTGGGGGATAGGCAATCCCTCAAATCAAAACATAATCAAAGGCATAACGTGAAGAAATATAATTATAACTTATACTTAGAATCCAGACCTCACCCTGGTAACCTCCTACTTCAAACTCCAATGAAAATGAAAGCAAATCTGCTCTATTTCAGACAAAGCAGTTTGGGATTTTTGAGTGAGAGAGCGATGTGGGGTGGGTCTACAGGGAAGTCTTAATTGTAGGACTGAAGCACTCCACTGAATAAACCACTCCAAATATTATAGAATCCAGACCCCGGCCCTGCCGCCAGCATGGCCTCACTGATTTCCAAACCATAATAGTCTACCAGGGGAGAAAAAAAAAATGTGTTCTGCTCTCTAAGGCTCTGCACAGTAGAATCCCCACCTCTTCAGAGACAGTGCACATGTTGATTTTCTCTCCTTTAATAAATCCCATACTCTTAAGAAAACAAACCTCTAGGGACTGAATCTCTGAAGTATGCTTCAACCTGGCTTATGAGCTTTCTATTCTGGGACGAATGTGGAGGCTGTGAGAGAGATGATTTGTCCCAGCCTGGGATGCAGGTGTCAAAAAACCCCAAGCTCGCAGAAACAAGCTGCAGGCAAAGAGGAAAAGTTGTCTTGGAGAATGGGAAAGACCTTCTCTGAGGCCATTTACACCTCTGCCTCAAGCGCAGAACAGTGCGAGATCTGCCCAGACCTGTCCTGAAAGCAGCTGCCACCTGAGCCCCTGCTGATGTCATTTGTAATCCCAGACATTCCTGGGTTCTCCATCTGAGGAAGGACCCTAAGACCTCTATCTTGAGACTGTGGTGGGACACGAGAGGACCCCCCCCCCCCCCACCGAGTGTCCATTCCAAGTCCGGGATGGAAAACCTCTCTCTTGGGTGAACGATTGTGTCCTGTGGATCATAAAAGCTTGAGCACACGGAACCCCTGACCTTGGGTTAGAAGTCAGTACTCTGGGTGTCTCCATTTTTCAGATGTGAAGACTACAGATGGAAAAGCTAATAATCTTTCCGCTAAGACACATAGTTGTTGTTGTTGTTGTTACCTGTTATGACATCAGTTCTGACCCCTATTGACCCAAAGGCAACAGAACGAAACTCATCACAGTCCCGCCACACACAGAAGACGGTGAACCAAAGTCTGCATCCTTGACTACTATGTCGGTTTTTATATTTACATCTTTAGCTTTCCGGCAACCTCATTCACTCCTGTGGAATCAGTTGCTCTTTACACAAACACAGCAACCACGCTGGACTTTCGGAGCCTCCTTCTCAGTGGCCTGTCTGTTCCCCCGGGTAGACTAAAGCTCACTTGTCTAAAGCCAGCTGTCTTTTCCCTTGAGCTGGCTTTCTAGGTCGAATGCTTTTATTCTATTTTATTACTCGATCTAAAGAACAACGTGGCGAACAATAAGAATTAGTGCTTTTTAAGCGCATGCTCTACGCTAGGTACCACTCTGCATAGTTTACATGTACTCTTTCCTTTTATTCCCCTGGCAACTCCAAGAGGTCGCTGCTTATATTAATTCCAATTTATAAAGCAGGAAACAGAGAGAGTACCATGTAAACTCGGTGTATAAACCGAGTTTCTCAGCACTTATTTTAAAATGTAATTTTTGTGATAAAATTAGGTGCCTCGGCTGATATTCAGATTGGCTTATGTTCAAGTATATACGGTATGTAATTTGTGCCAAGTCGCACGGCTACTAAGTGGTGCAGCCAGATTGTGAACACAGGCATTTCAACTCCAGTGCCCACCCCTAACATTCTGAGCATAACTGCTCTTCTACCATTTGATCATCAGACTCTCGTCCACCCAGTCTCTTTTGTGTGACACCCCAACATCAGGCACCATTCTTTCCCCTTTGCTGCTCACCATTCATTCATTAAATCTTTCTCAAATATCCCCCTTGCATGCATCTCACTGCTTTATAACTTCTCTGTTATTACCACGGTGCCTTCACTAGCCCCACTTAGGTCATCATCTTTCCTTGCTCTATTACTCCCTCTCCAACCATCTCAAATTCCAAGACCAAATCAATTTTTTCTAAAATGCTTGCACAGAAATGTCTAAGTGGTTCCCTCTCTTCTGCTTATGAAATAAAGTTCAGATTTTTAAAAAATATAGATTTTACTGGGGGCTCTTACAGCTCTTATAGCATTCAATGCATCATTTGGATTAAGCACACTTGTACATATGTTGCCACATTCATTTCCAAATATTTTCTACTTGAGTCCCCAGCATAAGCTCCTCTTTCCCCCTTTCCTCTGGTTCTCTTTTTTTAAAAAAATTCCAACTCTCCTTATTTCCCCTCCCTTCTTCTCCTCCCCCATGAACTCCTAATAATTTACAAATTGTTATTACCTCTATCATACTGTTATTACCATATCATACTCTGTTCAATGTGTCAATTCACCCCCACCCTACTCCCCGCTGTCTGCACCCCAGAGAGGTCACATGTAGATCCATGAAATTAGTTCCCCCTTTCTACTCCACCATCCCTGCACCCTCCCAGTATCACCACTCCCCCCACTAGTTTCAAGGGATCATCTATCCTAAATTCTCCATGTTTCCAACTCCAATGGACATCCCCTGGTCTAGCTGAATCTGTCTAGTAGAATTGGGATCATGATAGTCGGTGGGAGGAAGCATTTGAGAACCAGAGGAAAACACATTTCATTGATACTACACTGTACCTAGACTGGCTCATCTCCTCACTGCCACCCCTTGGTAAGAGAATGTTGCTTCACTTATTGATGAGCTTTGAGTCCCCAATCTGAAATCCCCCTCATTTATAATGATATAATTTTTAGGTCTTTGATGCTTGATACCAGATATCTTTGACACCTCGTGGTTGCTCAGGCTGGTGTTTTTCTTCCAGGTGGGCTTGCTTCTTAGCTATATGGTCACTTGTTTACCTTCAAGCCTTTACAACCCTTTATGCACATCTTTTGATAGCTGGGCACCATCAGCTTTCTTCACCACATTTGCTTACGCACACATTTGTCATCAGCGATCATATCAGGAAAATAAGCATATAATGTTATGCTTATTAGTTCTTGAAACCTGATCATTGATCCCTTTGGCATCTCTTGGTCCCACAAGCTGGTGTGCTTCTGCCACATTGGCTTTGTTGCTTCTGAGATGGATGGCCACTTGTTTACTTTCAAGCCTTTAAGACCCCAGACGCAACTTGTTTTAATAGCCAGGCACCATCAGCTTTCTTCGCCACATTTGCTTATGCACTCATTTGTTTACAGTGATTGTGTCAGGGAAGTGCACATCATAGAATGCCAATTTAATAGAACAAAATGTTCTTACACTGAGGAAGTACTTGATGGAAGTCCAATGCCCATCTGCTGTCCCAATTCTAACCCTATATGTATATGCATATTGATCTATTTCCCCATAATTATATGAATATATGTACCTATGTACATGCCTGTATTTGACCTCTATAAATGCCCCTTACTCCCCAATTCTTTTTGCTATTTCCCTATACCTCCTCTCATCCCACCATCACACTCAACCTTCATTTGGATTTGAATATTTTCTCTCCGTTACATTAATCTTAATCCCTATCGGATCTCCCACATCCACCCCACCACCAACCCTGAACCACCCCTGGATTGGCCAACACCCCCCCTCCCACATCCAGCCTGGTACCATCAGTCCTGTGATCCCCACTCCCAGACCGCCCATCCAGCTCACCCCATCCAGATAGACCTGCAGAGAAAACGACATGCTCAAAAAAAGGGCATTCCAAAATGAAGCAACCAAAGAAAAGGAAACAATGAAAACATCAACAAAAAAACCCCAATATCCAACATGTACATGTACATGCAAAAATACAAAGATGACACCAATAAAAAAAAACCGACAAATAGTTTAAGGTCTGTTCGTTGACCTCCAGGAGTGTCTCCTGGTTCAGTGGGATGGGGTGCCACACTCTGCCCACAAAGTATATCTTTGGTGCTCCATCAGGAGCTCCATGCTCTGTCGCACACCCTTAGTTTTTTGCCGTAGTTTGGTTGGGTCAGACATGGTATAATCCTGACCCTGCTTCTCCATTGGTGACCCCAAAAGGTCTTGGGCCAGTGAGGGTAGCTGTATTTCATATTGGGGCCAGCTATATAGTCCTCTCTTTGTATCAGCAGTTCTGAGTGGGAATATCGTCCTGAAGACTCCATGGGCCAGGGTGTACTTAATTCTGTCTTCCTTCCCTTCGTTTGTTCTCGTGTACTTTGGTCAGGCATATCTCTCTCCCCAAGCTGCAGCTTCAGTGCTGACCTCCAAGGCAAACTCCTTGGGGGGAGAGGCGGCTGCCCCCGTAGTTGGAATTGGAATTGTGCTCTCAAACCTCTCCACTGGTTCTCCGCTGCATTGTGTCATGCTGCATTCACATCCGGGAACACTGTATTTAAGTTTGTTTCCTCTTTTCCTGTGGAGATATAAAAAATACACTCCCCTTGGGTGGGTTAATACCCCATTCCCTCTCTACATAACACCATCTGACCTCCCACCTCCAGGCATCCCACCCTAGTTGGCTACCATATGTAGCCCTGGATATGGTCTGGCCAATGCTGTACTACCTGAGCCTTCCCCCAGGATTTTCTGTATACTGTAGATTTTTCCAGATGCACCTTTTGCATTAAAAAAAATATTATTAAGCTTACCTCAGCAGACTCATATTGTGCATGTCCTTTTGCGCTTGGCTAACTTCACTTATCATAATTTTCTCCAGTTCTTCCAATGTGGAGATGTGCTTCACATGTTCATCACTACTTTTCAGCGATGCATAGTACTCCATTGTATGTGTGTACCACAGCTTTTTAATCCACTCACCAGGTGATGGAAATTTGGGCTGCTTCTAACTCCTTGCAATTGTGAACTCTGCTGCGATGAGCATTGGTGCACAGATGTCTGGTCGAGGGTTGTTGCTTTCCGCTTCTGGGTATATGTCCAGTAGGGGGATTGCAGGGTCATATGGTAGCTCAATTTCCATCTGTTTTAGATATCTCCGAATTTATTTCCATAGTGGCTGTACATACCTACAGGTCCACCAGCAGTGGATAAGAGTCCCTATTTCCCCACAGTCTCTCCACCACTTGTTGCTTTCTAATTTTTTGATTTGGGCTATCCTTGAGTGTGTTAGGTGGTATCTTGTTGTTTTGATTTGCATTTCTCTTATGGCTAATGATTGGGAACACTTTCTCATGTATTTATTGGCCATTCTGATTTCTGCCTCTGAAACTTCTGTTCATGCCCTTTGCCCATCTCCTCAGTGGACAGTTAGTTTTGCTCTTTTTGGAAGCTTTTGGGATATTGTAGATTTTGGTAATAAGGCCTTTATCTGATTTGTCATTGCTAAAGATGTTTTCCCAGTCTGTCTGCTCTCTTATTACTCTCTTGGTGAATTCTTTCGATGTACACAGGTGTTTTATCTTCAGTATATTCCACGTGTCTATTTGTGCCTCCTCTGTGGTTGTGTCCTTCCCTATTTCTGATAGCCTATGTAATCCCTGTGCCAGTGCTCTCAGGCTGGTCGCAATTGCCTCATTGTTGGCCCTAATAGTTTGGGGTTTTACTTTGAGATCTGTAATCCACCTTGAGTTTATTCTAGTGCATCGAGAGATAAGGGTCTTGCTTCATTTTTCTACAGGTAGATATCCATTTTTTCCAACACTATTTGTTGAACAGGGCATGTTTCCCATTTGATATTTTTTGGTAGGCTGATATTTTTATTTCTGTATTTTCAGTTCTTTTCCATTGGTCCAAGTATCTATCATTATGCCAATACCATGCTGTTTTGACCACTGTGGCTGTGTGGTATGTGTTAAAATCAGGTAAAGCAATCCTTCCTATGATATTCTTCTTTTTGAGTAATTCTCTGCTAATTCTGGACTTGTTCCCTCTCTATATAAAGTTGGTAATCAATTTTTTCAATTTCTTTGAAGAAGGATGAGGGTAATTGTATCAGTGTTGCATTAAACTTCTATGGTACCTTGTGTAGAACTGTCATCTTTACTATATTGAGTCTTTCAATCAACAAGGATAGGATATTTTTCCATTTATTGAAGCTATTCTTGGTTTCTTGTAATAGTGTTCTGTAACTTTCCTCATATAGATCTTTTGTTCTTTTAGTCAGGTATATCCCTAGATATTTCAATTTGTGCTTGGTAATTGTAAAGGGTAACTCTTTTTTATCTTCTCTTCTATGGTCTTATCTGATGTATATAGCAGTCCAATTGACTTCTGAATGTTGATCTTGTATCCTGCCACTCTGCCATACTCCTCTATTGCTTCTAGTAATCCCCTTGTGGGACTTTTAGGGTTTTCCATATATAAAATCATATCATCTGCAAATAATGAAAATTTTACCTCTTCCTTCCCCAGATGAATAGCTTTGATGTCTTTTCTTTGCCTTATGCTATTAGCTAAAACTTCCAGTATGATATTGAATAGAGTGGAGACAAGGGATATCCTTGTCTGGTCCCCTTTTTCAGTGGGATAGTGTTTGCCTTTTCTCCATTGACTATCACGCTGGCTGTTGGTTTTTCATATATAGCTTGTATTATCTTGAAGAATTTTCCTTCTATTCCTATCTTCTGGAATGTCTTAAACAGGAATAGGTGTTGTCAAATGCGTTTTCTGCATCTAATGATATTATCATGTGGTTCTTAGAGTTTTCGTGTCAATGTGGAGAATGATAGAAATGGTCTTTTGTATGTTGAACCACCCCTGCATTCTGAGTATGAACCCCACTTGGTTGTGGTGAATTATTTATTTTATATACTTTTGTATTCTATTGGCTAGTATTTTATTAAGGATTTTTGCATCAATAGTCTTTGGGGATATTGGTCTGTAGTTCTCAATTCTTATGGAATTCTTGCCTGGTTTTGGTATCAGTATTATACTGGCTTCATAGAAGGAGTTTGGGAGTTTGCCATCTTTTTCTAGGTTTTGGAAGAGCTTGTGCAGGATTGATGTCAGCTCTTCCCTGATTGCTTTGTAGACTTCCCCTGTAAAGCCATCTGGTCCAGGTGATTTTTTTTGTTGATAATCCGTTGATAACCTTGTCTATTTCTTCTATTGTTATGGGTCCATTAAGATCCTTGACCTCCACTGGGGATAATCTAGGGAGAGACTGTTTTTCCAAGCATTTGTCCATGTCTTCCAAGTTGTTGAATTCATGGAAGTATAGACCTTTGTAGTACTGTGCAATTATCCTTTTATCATTAGGGTAAGTAGTAATGTCTCCTCTTTCATTCCTTATTACTGTTATTGAAATTTTTCCCCTCCTTTCTTTGGTTAAGTCTGCCAGTGGTTTCTAAATTTATCAATTCTTTCAAAGAACGAACTGTTAGCAGCATTAATTTTTCCATTGTTTTCTTATTTTCCATCTCCTGAATCTCAGCCCTCATGTTTACTATTTCTTTTCTTTTGCTATTAGTGGGATTGTTCTGCTGACTCTGCTCTAGTCATTGTAAATTCTGTGCCAACATAGCAGTTACGAGATGCTCTTCCTTTTTCAGGTGTGCATATATTGCTATGAAACTTCCTCTGAAGACTCCCTTTGCTGTGTCCCATAAGTTTTGGTATGTCATGTTTTTACTTTCATTGCTTTCTATACATTTTTTAATTTCACCTCTGATCTGGGCCAGTATGCTCTCCTTTTGCAGTAGAAAATTAACCATTCTCCAATTTTCTCTAGTTTTTTTCATCTTCCTTTTGTTGATTTCCAACCTTATGGCACAGTGGTCTGAGAGAGTTAGTTCTGTATGATATCAATGTACTTAAATTTATGTAGATTTGCCTTATGTCCCAGCATGTGGTCTATCTTTGAATAAATTCCATGTGGGGGTGAAAAGAATGTGAATTGTTTTTTATTTGGATGAAAAACTCTGTAGCTATCTACCAAATCAAATTGTCTAATTGTAGTGTTTAGATCTCTAGCCTTCTTGTTGAGTCTCTTTCCTTGTGATCTGTCTTTCTCAGAGAGTGGTGTGTTGAAGTCACCCACTATTATTGTTGAGGCTGTAATTTATTTTTTCATCTTTTGAAGTGTTTGGTTTATGTATTCAGCAGGTCTCTCATTTGGGGAATATATGTTTACAATGCTTATTGGATCATTGTCTACCCTTCCCTTGAGCATTATATAGTGTCCCTCCTTATCTCTTTTAATGGTTTGCACTTTGGGTCACTTTTATGTGAGATTAGGATTGCTACCCCTGCTTTTTTGGAATTGCTGTTTGCCTGGTATATTTTTCTCCAACCTTTGATTTACAATATATAGTTTTCTGTGATCTTAAGATGTGTCTCCTGTAGGCAGCACATTGAGGGGTTGTGTTTTCAAAGCCAGTCTATTAATCACTGTCTCTTAAGCCAGTTTATTAATCTCTGTAGTAGATGTTATTACATCTATCTGTGCACTCTGTATTGTAATTTTATCGCTCTTGTGTTGGGTGTTTTCTATCTCCATGGGTTGTGTACATGTCTGTTTGTGGTTCATTCTTATCTATCTTCCATCCCTGAGCCAGAGTTATCTTGGGGGCTGTTTACCCTTTGATGGTTCCTGGGTAGCATCATTCTGTGTGCCAGTCTCTTGTGTGTATTTGGTGATTGCTCTTCTTCTGTCCCCGATGGGTCAGTGAGGACTTTTTGTAAGGCTGGGTTCCTTTTAGCATATTCTTTGAGATGTTCAAGACTCTCATTTCTCCATCAATTTTGATAGATAATTTGGCTGGATAGAGTATTCTTGGGTTTGCATGGTGTTCCTGCAATTTTCAGAATATGCTGCTCCACTCTCTCCTCTTTTTCACAGCTTCCATTGATAGGTCAGAGCATATTCTTATCTGTTTCCTTTTATATATAATTGCCCATTTTTCCTTAGCTGCTCTCATAATTTTCTCCTTTTCCCCGTAATTGGATAGTTTAACAACTATGTGTTTTGGTGTTTTCTTCTTGGGGTTCAGTCTAGCTGGCGTTCTTTCGGTCTCCTGGGTGGTTGTCTAGTTTTCCTTCGTTAAGCTAGGGAAGTTTTCCTCCATGCATTCCATCACTATTTTGGATGTTGGTTTCCTTGATTCACCTTCCTCCGATAGACCAATAATTCTAATGTTATTTCTTTTCATGGCATCAGACAGAATTCTTATGTTTTCTTCTGCTTCTCTCATAGACTTTTTAGGTTTTTTTCCTCATGTTTATTAATTTCTACTTGTAAGTCCTCTAGGTCACTGATCCTATTCTCTGCCTCCTCCATTCTCTGGGTGAAATCTGAAAGTTTACTATTAGTTTTTGTTAGCTCACTCCTTACTTCTTGGATTTCCCCTTGGTGCATGGCCTTTATCTCCTTTATCAATTCTTCCTTTTTCTCTAAAACTCCACTCATGACCTGAATACGTCTTAGAAACATTCTGAAGATTTCTTTATGCGTTTGATCAATCTCCGCCTTTTCTATTACTGCCATTAGGTCCAGTTGGTCATCTTGCATTGGATTTCATTTCTTTTTTCTTGACACTGTGGAAGCAGCTGACTGTTTTTTATTTGATTTAGTCAAATTCATTGGCATTTTCCTTGATGTTTCAGAGCCCTGGTCTCTCTCTTTGGGAGGTAGGTTTTATATTATAGCTTCCCTCAGGTCACCTCAGCAACTGTTTGCAGCTGGGCACGTTGTGAGTCTGATGGAGAGTGTTGACGGAGTGCAGGTGTGTGGGTTTAGTAGAGGATGGATTGGAGATTAGGTGATCTGTTCCTGGCCAGGTGCACTTCCCACAGTTAAGTGGGAAAATTCCTCTAGTCGGGCAAGAAGCCTCTGGCTGCCTAATGGCGCCTGGGCGTGGACCTCCTGGATGGCCGGCTATTTCACTGGGGACATGCTTCTCTGGGGGTGGGGAGCGGGAAGTGCGGGTCTCTGTGGAGTGTCTCCACGGGACTCTGGGCACCCTGGGGCGGGGAGGACTGGCTGGCAATGTGCATGGGCATTGATGTAATGTGGACCTCTCCACTGGCGGTTGTGGAGCGGGCGGCCTGAACTCCACTGCCAAAGAAGCGGCAGCATCCTTGCAGACTGTGGGTATCTGTGGGGAGTGCGGGTGTGAGGTTCGTGTTCCCTTCTGACTCAGAGGAGAGCTCTGAGCTTTCCTGAGAGTCAACAAACCAATTTGAGAACCCCACCCTTCTCCAAGTCACCCCCACTCACTAATATCCAGGAGCTCGAGACATGAGCTGCCGATATGGCCGCCATCTTGGATTGAGAAAGTTCAGATTTACTTAATCCCACAAAATTGGATTTTACCTGTTTTAATGGTTGGGAAAAATGTCAAAAGAAGAGTAATATTTTTTGACATGTGAATATAGGTCTCAAATCTCATTATCAGATATGATGAGTATCTGATGAAGTATCCAGTGAAGGGGACCCAGTTATATTTGTGTACATACACACACACACACACACACACACACTGGTTAGAAAAATGTCAAAAGAAGAATAATATTTTTGACAAGTGAAAATGTGTATTATTCAAAGCTCATTTTCAGATCTGATGGTTGATATCCAGAAGAGACGTATCAGTTGCACATATGGCTAGATGTCAGATTGCTATTTTTACCTTTTTTTAATGGTTGGAAAAAATCCAGGAGGAGAATGATATTTATTTTTGACACGTGAAAATGATATGTTTCAAATCTCAAGTCAGATCTGATGGGAAGTATCCAGTGGAGATGAATAAGCTGCAAACAATGGAAATACAATGGGGGTGGTTCTCAAACTTGGGGAAGTGAGCAGGGTTCAAGGAACAAGATCTTGGCCTTCTATAACTAAGGAGGTCATTTCTTTCCTTTGACTATACCATCTAGCCAGGCCACCTCATTTGGTCCTGGCCCCTCATGCCATTCTTCCTATATTTAAGGACAGGATATTTATCCTTCGAAGAAATTCTCTTAAGAACTATAACTATAAGGTAGCCATGAAAAACTCCAGAAGCAGTTCTACTTTGTCACTTGGCATCTCTATGGATCAAAATTGACTTGATGGCACCAAGCAGCATCTCCCCTGATTCCTGAGCACAACGCTTTTGCACAGTGTAAGTTTCATGGCCTGGCCCAGTGATCAATGACACAATGATAGGTTTAGAAAAGAGCATATCCAATTGTTCGGCTCTGATTGCTGAGCCTACAGCAAGTTACATTGAATGATTGCAAAGAGAATTCCCTTTGAATAAGATCTAAGCATTTTTCACAGTCTGCTTTTATTTGTATAGTGTATATACGTTTATTTGGGATGAATGGATCAGAGAAATGACCCAAAAGGGACATTCTGAGTGATGAAATGGAAAGAAGACATGGTTATGCATTTTGAGCAGATCTAGGACTTTCCTCAAGGTGTCTCCTGACTTAGGGAGATTCCACTAAGCTATATGTTTGGACTGTTGTCATCTATTGGGTTTTTGTGGGCCAACTTTTGGAAAGATCTCACCAGGCCTTTCTTCTTAAAATGCTCTTCTTAGTCCATATGTTAGGCTGGGTGGAAACACTCAGATATGTATAGGAAAGAACTTTATATCAAGGAGTAATTGGATACCAAGAAAACATTCCATCCCAGGTCAAATCAAGTCCATGAATCTGATACTAGTCCCTAAGTCCAGGGCTGGTCCATAAAACCCTCTTTCAGACACACATAGCATATGCAATGATGCAAAATGCAGGCAGATAATAGACCAAAGTCTTGTGGATACAGTGGCAGTGGAAG